>JAUYWH010000013.1:17564429-17637538 GCA_034779795.1 Ctenopoma multispine
TTATTTGATGCAAGGTGTTTGGCCCAGATAAGTCATCTTACACACTTACACATACACACACACACACACACACACACACACACACACACACACAAGCATCCAGTGATAAATGATCCATTGTGATTGTGTATCATTGTTCTTATACGTGACATATACACAGGAGGGGGGAGGATGCTAAGGCAGATTTACACACCGACACTTGAACTTAAACAAAAACATATTTCACGCTGTCTCCGTCTAAACGCACAGAATAATCAAGTTGGAGAGAAAGCAGTTCAGCGGTGTGTCTTCAACTCCCATCTGGAGGCATTTAAACAGTAAAACAGTTGAGCAGCAAAGAGAAGAAAACCTTTTTCCACTCCGAGTTCAGCTTTATTTACCCTGCTTATCTCCCCTCTGGAATCAACACAGCCAAGCCCAGAGCTGCACTGTTTATTCAAATGGAGCAAAGAATAATACAGCTCCAGCCATCAAATCCAGACGCCTAAAGTCATGTGTGTGTGTGTGTGTGTGTGTGTGTGTTGGGTGTTTCTAATGGCTTTAAAATCCAAAAACCACATGGTTGACTTTTGGCCAATCTCTCACCTACAAAAATCAAGTCCAGCTAATCGTTTCCTCTCCCTGGAGAGGCTCCCTTCTTCCTTGCTGGTTTTCTTCTTTTACTGCGTGTCTGTGCTCACAGGTTTTTAGGTGACCTTCTCCTCTAGCACATGGAATTCTTACTTCTTGGGGTTTTGTTTTCAAGAGCTACATTTCTGAATGTGGAAATCTTTGTCGGCTCAGTTCAGTAGGTGTAGGGAGGTGATTTAACTGTGCACAGGTCAGTCGAAGGAGGTCACACGGAACGCCTGCATGAAATTTGAGTTTTTATAGAGAAGATTCCAAAAAAAGACGATTGACTGTGAATCTAAATCCTCAGTGTTGACAAAAGACATTTTCAGACATAGGATACGATTTGGGATTCAGGGCAGTTTTACATTCTTTTTAAATGCTGCATGACACATAATCAGGCTGACATATTAGTCTCACCGAACAGACTGGTAAGTGTGAAATCGTTTTTTCGTAATGACTGGAGCTGGTTATTCTGCTCTGACCTGTGCAATGTGACCTAGTAAGACTAATATTGCAACTTTTACAGAGAAGTGACTAACATGCTTGTTCAGACATGAAGCTTAATCATATTAATTGAAAGCACACACTGTTTGTGTTTCTACAATGCAAGGAGAAGATAGGAAGAAGGGGAAAACAATATCATGGATGCACTGATGGAAATGTTTTTCTTGAGGTTAAATTGAGTAGATCGTCATCTTTGCCACACACTGCCAGAGTTCTCAGAGCTGAAGTTTAGACATCTACTCTGAAGTACACATTTTATCAGACAAACATACTTTAGTGACAACAGTAGTATTTTCTGCGCGGTCTTGCTCGGTGGGTCTGTTCCAGTGTTGTGGTTCAAGCTGATAAGGTTGTCAGAGGAAGTCCTGACCTAGCATCAGAGGGCCAGAGAGGAAACAGGGGGTCAGCCCGTGGACTCAGATAAACCACGTCCCTGGCAGATAAGTCCAGCTTCCAAAAAATCTGCCTGCCAAAATGGTCAACACTCATCAAGTCCAATAATAACAGAGAGACAGAAAGGGCAGGGAAGATAGCAGGGAGGGCGATGCAGACGGAGCAACAGGACAGAAGCAGACAAGAGGGAAGAACTCTGGAATGGGAGGAGAGAGGAATAACAACAAAAACGACCCATATCAGCTGCAAGCACAAAAATATACAGACATATCGCTTAGGCCAGAAAAACAGGACAAATGATAACATCGAGTCACAGTCATTTTTAAATCGTCTCTGTGTCGCTCCCTAAAGTAATCATTCATAATCTCAGTCTCATCCTAACCTGTGATGTGTAGAATTGTCAAAGATGCGGGTGAGCCCCCTGAGCTGTCGGTGCTCAGTGACAAACCAGATATCACCTCACTGTGCACACGTGCAGGACGAAAACACTGCCTAACAAATGACTCATTGTGGTTGAAACCACTGCTATAATAGGCAGGTATTCATTTCCCCACCAAGCTAACAGCCCATAGGTAGCCTGCGAGGTAGATCCCACACTGCCCCCATTACTGTAAGATCTTGATCATCGAAGTGACTCTGAAGTGATTTTAGCTACTCCGACTTTCTCCCACTTGAACTGTGGTGCATAGACAGTAAGAGACTGATCGGCAGAAGTGGAAGCAGGAAACTGGCAGTTTCAGCTGTAAGATGGACAGATGCAGGCACATTGTGTGAACCAGCACAAGTCAAGGTAAATGTCACCTTCTTCCTTGCGGGGCTTTCCTACTGAAAACTATGCACATCCCCAGCACAGCTTGTATGGTTGCAGTTGGTTGTGGCTCATGATTATAGTCTTTACAAAGTAGAGGTTGTTCTAGGCATTTCAGTGGTCATGGGAGGTTTTTATACACACTCATACAGTGCTGGAATGCACCAACCCACAACCTAACCTATGACCTAAACCCTACCCTCTCAAACAACACACGAGCATCTCTTGAAGTATTGCCCCCGTAGCATCTGTTGAAATAAGAATCCTAATGGTTGTCTGTGGATATTAAAATATGGGAAAAGAGTAACCTTATTGCAGCCGCTGTCTGTTGCTGGTGGCTGGAATACTGGATCCTTACTCGTGGAAATCATAAACACCTGGTTATGATTGTGAAACCATCGTAGTTTGGTTATGCTGAGAAACAAAAAACAACTTGGTTAGGATTAGCACAAAACTAAACCCAATCATCCACCTCACTTTCTCTTTTCCTCAAAGATCCCAGGTGTAATAGCACATTTCCAAACCAGTATTTTGCTAACATCTGAGAGAAAACGCTCTCAGCTGGGACCTGTGGTTCATCCGCTCAAACATATTTTATAATGAAGCATGTATCAGTAGTAATTGTGTGCCTCTGAGGATTATTTTTAGCCAGGTGGTCATTGGTGCATGGTTATGTATAGTCTTCTAGATATCTAATTAAAATGACCCTTTTCAAAGTCACTGCTGTACAGTAACTACAGGCAACAAAACCCATCTAATGTCAGGTGAATTTTTATTGATTTATCTTTCTCTTTCCTTCTCTTTATTCCAGGAAGAATTTGACATACATATGCCAGTCAGGGAATGTCCAGTGCAATATTCGATGCCACTGTCATTCTACAGAATAATGTAGGTGAAGGACGATTGTCAGCAACCCCGCTGAAGGCAGGACTCAGAGCAGCTGTGGTTATTGCACCTCTGATGAATTGTTGAAACTCTTTTTTCAGTGACCTACTGATCCTGTCTGTTTATAAAGTCCTCATTCATTTGTGTTATTTTGCCCGATTGCAACAGTGCTGCCTGTGTATTACAGCGGTCAGACTGAATTGCAGAAGCCTTTGTGAAAACTTTTTACGTGCAAAAATAACTGGAGGAAATACTGTTGTCCATTCATAGTAAATTGAATGCAATCTCAATTTCTTTGCTCTTGCTGTGAAATACATTAAATATAGGCAGGTGAAATAATGTAATTTAAGCATGTCTACAACTCGAACATAAAGACTGTATAGTTGACTGCTTGACTGCTTGTTTTTCCCAGCTCTCTCTCATAAACTTGAACATTATTTGGGCTCCATTTCATATTACTATCCTGTATATTTCCCCATATTAGCCAGGCATCAGCATCATCTTTTCCTAAAATGGCAAATGCTACTGACCTTGCCAGTTTTTCCAGTTTTGCCGGTTCTGCCGTTGCATACTGGCAGGAGCAGCCATTGTTTAAAAAAAAAGCACAATTGTTCAGCATGTACAACATATTAGATGATGGAACACATGTTATAATGCCTGAGGTGTCATAAATATGCTGATTAAGGTTGGAAAACATTAGGGGTACATTTTCAGCTTGTAATGCAGTAGTGGCTGCTTGCCACTTAATAGCACTTAAACACTAAAAAGTGCTGGGTTAAAAAACAACCCAATTACACTGCTGGCTCAGAACACGCTGGGTTGTTTCGATCTCAGTAACCACATTGCTCTGTAGCCTAGAGCTATTAATATAACCTCAGTATTGCATTGCGCATTTTCTGTATTACACTGTATTTTGATTATTTCAAATCTCATCTCATAACCAGCAGCACAATACACAGCAGCCACCATCAGCCAAACCCTTTTAATGGCATGATACATGCAGGGTGATTTCTCCATTACACAAAATGTTAATGTGCTTGTTGATTTTCACCTGTTAATGGAGCAATCTGAGTCCAGCATGTTTTTTAAGCAGGAACACTCAGAACAATACATACAGCAGCACATGCTGACAACCTCGGCAACTCCAATTTTAACAAGTCTGTGAAGATTCACAGTTATTCAGGTGAAATTGTCGGAAAGTTGAGTCATGGCAACTGTATCACAACTGTAAACTGTATTATGTCATTTTAACAACTCTATACGTAGTTGTTTCACCTTCATCACATGTGTCATGTGTTCCATTTATTTCAGAATGTCATTTCAGACCCTGGTCACTCCTGATTTGTCACATCTCACTTACCTGCTGTTCATTTCTGCTGATTACCCAACTTATTTATTACTTACTTAATAAACCCTAGAAGCTAAAGCTTTCCAGCCTTTCATTTTGTGTTCCTTTGTTTATTTTCTTCGCTCACCTGCTGCTTTTTCTTGGTCTGATACCTTTTAGAACCTTGTTTTTGGCTACAGATGTGTCTTATCTCAACGACTGTGCTGGAAGTAAATTAGTGGGTTCACTCAGTCTCGTTACAGATCTTTTTGATTTTCCAGACCCTAAAAGGAACATTTGGTCACTTGTGTTGATCTGCTGTTTGTCTAGTGCTGGCTAGATAGGTTTTCACTTTTAGCACTAAACCAACAGTATGCGCTGCTGCTGGAAGTGGGAATCTTAACAGCAAAACAATAAGCTGAAGGACACTAAAAATGCCGTATGGAACCGAGGCAAATTACAGCATTCTCAATATTACTGGTGAGTACTTGCATTTATTTTTATATTTTATTTTATTTTCTAATTGTTATGGAGGACTCTAGCTAATGCTGTATACAACTAGCTGAAACGTCTTATTTATTACAGACCTTTTATTATATCACTAAATATTTAAAACTGTTTTAGCTCATGGTCCTTCTCTGCTGAATTCTTAACCTTTCACTCTTTCTTCTTATCACTGTGAAATCTCCATAAACCTCATCTCTCTGTGTGTTTGTGTTTCATTCTGAACATGGATTATTCCCTTCTGTCCCTGTTTTCACTTCTCATGTGTGAGATGAATACAGATATGGGCAAAGTGCACTTCTTTTGTGATTGCAGTGCATCCATTTCAGACAGGCCCTAATTAATATTTCTAGGAAAAGCCCAGATTGGAGGAGAATTGACACACTTAACATACAAACAAGACTAACCCCCACCCCCCAGAGTACTTAAAAGTTCTTAAAAAGCTTGGTAATCACTTATCTGTAAAAAATCCCATAGCATTGTTAAGAACCATACAGCGCTTGTCATTTGATCAGCACTCCACTCCACCAGACGGTGCAACATCTACAATTGTGTCAGCTCCAGCAGATGCGAAGGCCAACAGTGACCTCTGCTATAGGTGCATGCTTCTTAGCTTCCGTCTGCTAATGAATGCAAATAATGGCGCGTGTCAGCCTATTAGCAAGAGGCCACTTACAGTGCACTGGCCTGTGGAAACACAGTCACACTCTTCCTTGTTTGTTCATGGTGTGTATACCTAATGAAGGAGAGCTCAATTGTAACATGTTGGCCTCAATTTCTCTCTGCATCTCAATCTCTCATTATTTCCAAAACTGTGTATTTTTAGTCGATTTAGGTAAATACACTTAAGCTGCCGATCAGCTGATAACCTTCCTGCTCTGCACATCCCATTTCCAAGCTTTACCACCTACCAGCACTAGTATTCACAAAGACACACAGTTGACATGGGGAGAGACAAAATGGACACAAAGCAACTACACATGATCCATGTGAGTTTTTTGCTTCTGGAGGAGGGGTGGGCAAGTTTGATGTGTCCATGGGCCCATTTCCTCATAGTCTTTTCCCTGGCTGTAGGCATCTGGAGTTACAATACACTAGCGACTGGTTGATATCATTTGCTATGAGAATCTTTACAGTTTATTTTGAACTTTTTTCAGTAAACAAAAATCGTATATACAGGCCAATTGCCAGGAGTTACGGCTTTAAAATAGGGATTACGTTATGTGTCTCAGTTTGCCACCATCTTTCAAAAGGTTTTAAACCCATCCCTGCTACCTTTGCTTTGCCTCACTCATTCCAGATATCTCAGACATTTTTATTTCTAAATGAGCTCCTAAAAAACTCTCAACTTCATGAACACCCAACAAGAATGACTTACTCCAGAATAAAAAATGGATACCTCTCCATGTCCTGTAATCAGTTAGTAGAGAGCAAATGAGATGGAAAATGCCTCTGCTCTCCCTTTTTCCCTCTCCATGTTCTTCTCGGTTGTTGGCTCTGGGTAAAAGAAGCAGTAATAGACTAAAGTTGTCATTCCCTTAGAGGAGCCCTGCCTTTGGAATATTACCCTCTTTCTCCACCACTCTAATGAAAACACCAGAGATACCTGGGCTAGAATTGAAATCCACACCCCAGAGCGCTGTGATATCTTTATCCATCACACAGCCTCCTTTCACTTGGCCATAAAAGTGTCTCATGTGGCTGCACACAGCGCCGCATCCCAGGCCATTCACTATGCATATGTTAGAAATATGCCATTGTCCTTCCAGGGAATATACCATAAGGTTGAAGTAGGACCTGCAGTTAGTGAAATGTCAGTGGAATATTAGGGGAAGTTACCTTATACTGTTTGAGGTCAAGGACATTGGGATACAGTATGACTATAATCACGTGATATTTGGTTATCATTTTTAAATTAGGTTTAAACAGCAGCTTTGAAAAATTCAAGGTGGACAACATGGTGCTTTTGAAGGAAAAAAAATCAATTCCTGCAGCACTGAGACAAACTTTAAACCGATTATGGACAAGGATATGTTAACTTTAAGATAAATGTGAACCTTAATGGGGAAATGAGCCTCTGGGTAAATATTAATTTATTGTTGGTCAACTGTTAATGAACATTAGGCTGCAGGGAATTCTGTTTTCTATTGCAAATGACATTTGTAGCAAATCAATCAAAAGTGTAGAGGGCTACCGCAGGATAGCAATTAGCGTTTAATTCGGCCTGAAAAGTCCCAGCTGTTTTACGTCCAATACCAGTTTTTTGACAGTCACTTAAACACTTGCCTGTGATGCCTTCGTCCCTTTAGGCCTCAGGGAAGGTCAAGCGAGGCTCTCCTGCCTCCATTTCTTTGTTTCCTTGTTTTTCCATTTGCAATTTTTCATAAATTCTAGGTTGAGATGATGAACCATTACAGACCAGCTCGCTCTCTTTTCTTTAGTGATGACTTGAAGCTCCTTACTCACACACAAGTGCAACAATGGCACCTGTGCTCGTATATTCTGAAAAGCCTCTGAGTATAACCTTCAACAAGGGCAAACATTAGTATAATGTTTTCGAATGCTTTTAAGCAGCTTTTTCAATACAAATCAAGGTTCACATTTCATAACATGCAACTTATTTTCAAGTGTTACACACTTGTACTTTATTAATGTGGTTTAGAGAGTGAAACTGATCTATCTCTGAATTAAATATGACATTTGAAAACTGTTGTAGCTTTTGTGATACAATCTTTACCTTCTTTATTCAACTTACAGCTAACTCTCCACCATTTGAGGATGCTAGGTCCGTCAGCAATATCCTTTTGATATCAGTTTCCCCTGAACAAGTATGTTTATATGCAGTAATGGTGCCGTGACCCACCTATTGGATCCAAAGGCCAACTCTTTTGGCAGAGGCAGAGTGGAAATAGGGCTGCGTTTATTTGTAGTGTGATGAGATATTGTTGTGGTTATTTTGAGGACTGGAGTTAAGATATTAGATGTTCTACTAACACTGTAAATATTCTACACACACACTGGCTGTTAATAAATTGTAATAAAACGTGGTCCAATGGAAGTAAAAGCAGTCTCTTTCAATAAATAAAAATGTAAGAGTTACAAAGGGCAGTATCTTGAAATGTGATCACTAAATTCCCATGTGACAATTACATTATTATTCTTTGATAGTTTAGATAATAAAGAATAATAAGTAAAAAAATAAACTAAATGACATTCTTTACTTGTTATCTTCTACACTATTATTTGGCAAATAAATCAGCAAATCAGATATACACTGACTAATATATTAAACAAAGTAAATATACTGTGAAGAGTGTGAAAATGTTAAATTCTCCTTTAACTTTTATTCTTCCAGTTCCCAAGGCCCATTCACACCAGTTAATAACATGTGGTGCATGAATGCATAACAACATAATAAATCAAAAGTGGCCTGATGGCTGCATCCTACAGTTCCTCCATACAGTTTACTTAAGGTATGTAAGTAAATGCCACTGAGTAAAGGAACTGGTTCACACCATGAGCATTTGTTGTAAGCCTTACCCCAGGTACAGAGGCAGATATTTCTTGAAACTGCACCCTTTTTGGCATCAGGCATCAAAACGGTCACTGGGCTTAATCCTTATTTTTGCCTTTATCAGACAAAAATGCTCGATCACAACGATGCAAACAAAGTAATTTCTTTGGTATTAGGCAAAGACATCTGGGTTAGGTTTAGACACTAAAGAAACATGTTTAGTATGGTATGTCACATTCACAGTCAACAATATGTTGAATCTGACACACACTCACACATACGCACTTGGCAGTGTGGACTAGCTCTGTATTGTTCACACCCTCGCCAGTTGCCCTTGTCTTGGACCGACCTCTGGTTACTTTTTCAGTCCCATAGCCTGGAAAAAATGTGCTTACACTGTAGCTGCAGAATACAAACTACTGCAGACACAGTGTAGACAAGGAAGAACTATCTCTGACACACACCAGTGAGCACAAGGGGCACACACACAAAAGCTTGCATAGAAATGAGAACAAACACAGATTTAAAATGTAAACGGGGATATACACACGGATACACACCCATACTGTAAATACATGCCGGCACAGACATGCACATGAACAATGACTTCAGCTGCTCAGGTCAATAGGAGAGTTGATGAAAATGACAGGTTAGCGGAAAGGTAAATGTAATTTTCATAATCCCAGGTATCAGCCTGCAATGCCAACACTTTCCCTCCCATGTTCTGTTCATTTTCATACCACCCACCAACCAAGCACCAGCGCCATGGGGCAAAGGTACACAAACAGAGAGGAACTAAAGCAGGTCTGACAGTCAAAACAAATGAGGGGGATAAATGGTGCAGCTGCTTTCTATTTTGCTAAATACCCCTTTTCATATAGATGGCAAAAAAAAATAATAATAAAGCGACATAATTAGTAAAGCAAAAGGAAAAAAAAAACTCTGTCTCACTGGGCTAATTATAAGCGATCTGTAAAGGGAGACGGAGAGAAAAACACAGAGTGGAAACCTGTAAAGGGAGGTCAGGTGAGGTCGCTCCATCTGCAAGTGAAAGTAGTTATTGTGAGGGAAGAGGCAGTGCAGCCATCCAGAGAGTGACCAACAACAGAGGAATATGAGGGGTGGGAGGGTGGAGGATTCAGAGGTAATTTGGATTCAGATAATCATTCTAACTGTCAATGGCTAATTTTGCGCTAACCCTTGAAGCGCTTTCTACCCGCTACAATTACCAGAAGGTATTGTGAAGCAACCGGCTTGTAATGTGTTTAACGGTGCATTAAATGACGCAATTAAGCAGCTGAATCAGACGGGGAAGCTTTTTCCACAACAGTGTCAAAGGGCAGGCCTGACAGGTAGGAAAGATGTATAAAAAGAGGAGGAAACAATACGTATTGTGCAGCAGTGTAGCTGAACATAAAACCCTATTTAACTGCTGACAGACGGCTTCATTTGTGAAAGTATAACCACTCTCTGGAAGTGAATGGAAGTATCAGAAGTGAAGTGGTTTCATGATTAATGAGAGGATAGTTTAGATCACTTTAAAGGAGTCAAGCCAGTGACTCAGTTGAATAAATTATTATTTAAATCAATGACATAAGAGGTAGATGTGCCCCAGGAGGGAGCCCCATTGTTCATGATAGGAGGCTGGGGATCGAACTACCGACCCTTTGATTGGTGAAGTGTCCTTGGGAAAGACACTGAACTCTGAGTTACTCACAGTGGGTCATCATGGCAGCTACAGTATCGCAGGTGCTATGGAAGGCCATGCTGCTCCAATATTAGTACAGACCATTTACTATGTGATGTAGTTGAGCAATTTCTAACATAACTGACACAGTTTTGACATTTTGTTGATCTTTGTTTTCCCCCAGGATGAATTATAAAAACTTTGATGTTACGAGATCAGAGGTGGAACAGCATTGGTCTTATTGTCCTGCTTGTTGTCCAGCATTGTCCTGCTTGTTTTCCAACAATGACACAATATCAAGATGATTGTTGCAATAACACATCTTTTCATTTTTTGACACTTATACTTACACTGGATGACAGCTGCTTCATCCACAATAACCCATCAACATTTATTAGCTGATTATAAGAATTTACATCTAGTAACTAACACTGTCAAATGTTGTGGAAGAAAAGTAAATCATTTCCCTTTGAGCTGTAGGTCAAACAAAAAATATCAACAAAACATACAATGGAAATACTAAAGTGCAAGTAACTCAAAACTGTACCTAAGTACAGTAAATTGAGTAAAAAATAAAATGGTCACTTTCTTTACAACCCTGTGATAAATGGGTTTGCTGCCCTCTCAAGCTCCCAGATCTCTGTAGACACTGTGGTAACGTTACAATATTTTATTAGAAATTGCAGGTTTTCTATTATGAAGGCTGCTGTACTTTTACAAAATCTTGATGCCCTGTATGTCAGAGAGGTTAGTTGTCAGTGAATGGGTTTAAGCTAATAATGTGCATGACTCATCTAGTACAACTCATTTTGGACGACCTAGATGGTTAATGTGGTTGTATGAGCAATTTTAAAATTTTCCTCATGTTGTGTGAATCATGTGGCTTTTTTAATTTCACCATTTCTACATGTGCATCATATTTCAGTCTCTCTGAGAAGAGGCACTCAGTTCAATAAGTCTCAGTTCATATTGAACGTACACTGAAGGCAAATGAATAAGAGTTATGAATCTGGGTTATACTGTATATGTATATGTACTTATATACTGTATATACTGTTCCAGCTCTGGAACTCACTACCCTCTGACCTGAGAAACATCGACTCACTCCCACTCTTCAAATCCAAACTGAAAGCCCACCTGTTTAAGACTGCATTCTCTCTTTGATTATATTCAACTTTTAATTTATTTAGTCACGTATGCTTATGCTTTTCTCTCTCTTTCTTGTTATTTATTTTATTTTTATTTTTATATTTATTTTTATTTATTTTTATAAATTTTTTCTCCCTATCTCTGTTGTTTATTGTATGGTGTCCTTGAGTGTCAAGAAAGGTGCCTTTAAATAAAAATAAATGTATTGTTATTATTATTATTATTAGTAGTAGTAGTTTTTAATGTTATGTATGGTATATTATCTTACACACTAGATTCTAGTTAAAGTCAGTATGTAGTTGACAGGACCAATGGAAGTGAAAGATACAAAGCCAGGGAGCTTTGCTGTAGCCACCAATAGTGTTGATGTGGGCACTATATCATTACAGTATATCATTACAACAAAGGCTAAGGGGGTGTTATGGCTAGCATTGCTGCCAGTATGATTTATTGCTGGTAAAAAATGTTCTTCATTATTGATGTTGCTTAATCTTCTCACTCTGCGGTACCATCACTTATATTAAATACTGATTCTGGAGCATGTGAGGACTGCCATGTTAAATTTGCACTTCACTAGTGTCGCCTGAGCCACTGCTGACTAGCCAGTCCTCGCTGGAACAGATCATGTGCACAGGGGTCAGAGCAGGAAGTCGTTTTGCGTCAGGACTCTCAGACTCTGTGGAAGGCTTAGGAGCTGGCAGTATCTCTTTGAAAAACAAACCCAACCCTGTTTGACCCTAGAACTCCCTGGCGTGTAACTTCTTACCTCATTTCTGACACCTCGGTGGGTCCACCCTCCTCCAGACATAGAGGAGAATGCTCACATAGCGGATAACACCCTCGGCAGGGTCATCCAGGCTTTTTTTTAAAGTCTACCCTCTGATACTGAGCTGTAGTAAAATGATTTCCTCTTGTTTGTTATCTTTAAGCTTAAACGACGCAAAAAAGATATTTGGCACAGACAGGCATGTGCACTCTGAAAATCTTCTTTTTCTTTCCGCAGCATCTCTGGGCCAAACTCTACAGACCAGGCTGTGCGGCAGCGGTAGCTCCTGCCCAGCTGGAATAATAAGAGTCTGGATGACACTTCCTCCACAAACAGCAGTGGGGAGAGTTCAGGAGAGGTGGGTCAGTGAGCATCGCTAGGAGGCCTGCCTATGGCATGGAGTGCCACTTACAGACAAAAGGTGGAAGGAGAGATGAGGACAAGAGCGGCTGTTGGCACCACTTGAAACACACTTTTCACTCACTGTGTCAGTCGCTGTCAAAAGGACACCCCCCCACTTGAGCTGCAATGAGCGAGGGAAGCCACCCTCTACATGTGTGTATGGCTCATAAGCAGGATACCACACTCAATGACACTTTATTTATAGAAGACATTCTCAATAAGTTCTGACCAAAGTGCTTTGTCAATCTTTGCAATACAGCTGAAATAAATTATCAAATTATTTGTTTGATAGTCTACAGTAAAATAATCACTGACTATTTCAGTAATGTTATGCAGCAAAAAGCAAGTCCCAGCTTTTATTTGAAAGGATTTTCATTCAGTATCATTCAGCTGAAGATGGACAGAACAAAGGCTTTTGGCTATCTTGGAGAATCTTTTCAGGGAGATTAATTAACTGATTAATCAAGAAAACAATAAAGATTCATTAAATAGTGAAAATAACAACTTGTTTCAGGCTTTGCTTTGGAATGGGAATGTGGTCTACATAAGGGATAAAGCAGAATTGTCAAATAGTTTTTCTACCAACCAGTGAGGTTGCAGTTTGCATACATGTCTGTCCAGACTTATATTCTAATCAGTTGATTCTTGAGTCCAAGAGGATATTTGTGCCAGATGTGATAAGATTCTCTCCAGGTGTTTCTGAGATGAACTGACCTTCATCACTCTGACCTTGACCTCCAAAATCGAATCCATTTATCTTTGCTAAATATGAAGACATTCTCTCACAAGCATCAACCTGAACTCAAGATGTTGCTGATATATTGCATTAACAAACTTGTGATGGATATGAACTCACACTGACCCTGACTTTTGACCACTATAATATAATAACTTTATTCTTGAGTTCAAGCATGGATGTTCCTGTGACATCATAATCACAAGAATAGACGGGCTGGACCTAAGATCACAGTCATTTATCCCTAACCACCAAAATACGAGTTTGTCCTTCAGTCCAAGTGAACATTTGTGCCCACATTTGAATAAATTCCCCCCATGCATTCCTGAAGATATCACATTCACAAAAATCGGATGGACATGCAGACAGCCATGACCAGAGGCATGAAGTTGCAGGGTTATATGCAGAGACATAAAAAGAAGACAACACAAAATGTTTGCATTACAGTGATAGAAAGTAAGAAAACAGTATTCTGATTTACAGAAAAAAACTTTAAAAGAAAAGAGGAACTAAGAGATGCCACATATGCTAATTGCTTTCAGGAGCAGCTTGCAACAGCACTCAAGACCACCCATGCCTTACAGTACGTGCTTGCTAATAGCATACAAACCAAATTAAAACACTTCCCAGGCGTAGCTTCTCATAAAACCCAAACCACAAATTTCCCAGCTGTCTCCAGCTTTATCACCTACCGAAGGTGCAAACATCCCCCAGCTTGGTGGTTTTCATTAACTACATATCTCGTCACTGGCCCCATTTGACCTCCTGGGGAAAACCCCTACACTACAGTATGACGTCAGGTTCAGCTGGATTGAGATCACCTGGGCAGACAGTCAAATGCCAGCCACAGTAATAAGATATGTAATAAATGTCTAAGATTAAGTTACAGGCACCACACTCTGGAGAAATGTGGAGGACATGTCACAGTTTAACAGCTGCTTCAGTCTGACAGTCATCAAAGGAGGAGGAGTTTAACTTGTCAGCTTAAAGAAACCCAACACTTTGACCTGACATTTTTGTTTAGAGACAGCACACTTATTTTCACCTAATGCCAACTCTGAGAAAGATAAAGAATCACACCATTTCTTACACAATTTGATCCCGTTGTACTTTATCACATGTTTTTTTCTCTATACTTTGGATACATTTGAATTTGCCTTTTGCTTTTTGAAATAGCAAAAGTATTTAGCACTTAAGTAAATGTGCCACATAAAGAAGTCCTGTGATGGTGTTGGTGGTGGTGGTGATAGTGGCTCCATCATTGAAGGACATCAAGTTAACATTTCAGAGCCACCTGACACACAAGCACATCTGTTTGTCCTCAGCTTCAGTCTGGCCCGTCAATAGAGGGTGCCGTCCCACCAGTCTCGCATGAAGAAGAAGAAGATAGAAATCACATAAAATAATTTTAGAAAAACACGTGAGTACTGTGTGCAATCTGCATTCAAGTGTAGTTTAAAAATGTTCTCTCTCTCGTTTGCCGCGACTGAACGGTCGTGTGACGTATTTCCTGTTCACTTGTAAAACTCTTTACCAAGCGCCCAAACCCCGCCCACAAGACCGAGGTTACAGCTCCAGACCAGGAAATTCAACCGGAAACTCACCGCAACGCATTTGTTTGTTAACAGTCAGTCAGAGGAGCCGTTTTTTGTCATGGAGAAAGATTGTGGACCTCACCATCTGGACATAACTAAGAACTATGAAATAACTAACACAAAACAGAGGGAGAAATTACACTCTGCCTTTCTCCAGAAACTGCTCTGAGAAGAAGTCCTGGCTAACTGTCTGTCCTGAGACCGGAGATTTGGTTTGTTTCTCCTGCCTCCTCTGTCAGCTGTCAGGAACAAAACGAGTCTGGATTCAGACACGTAAAACAGATTTAATTTTCCTTATAAAGAGAGAAAACATGAACAGACTAGCAGCTACATGAAAAATGCTAACTGCTACGTGTCTTGCAATGATTAGTGTAACTGCTGTCAGAAACCAGTCATACAATTTCACTTAATAATGTGATAAATACGTGATGAATTTGTGTTAATAAATAAAAGCTAATATACATCACACAAAAAACTTTTGTGTGACGTAAATTAAGGTAGATCTGTAGTTTTATAGCGGAACCAAAGTTCGTCTGTTATGTTAAGTCAGTGTCTCATTGTCAGCGACACTGAGAGAGAGAGAGAGAGAGAGAGAGATTGTGTTTAAGTTACGTTGCTGAGTTTTGAAGAATGAAGAGTTTTTGGAGTAAAGCCTCATACAGTTTATTACCCTCCCCTGCTGCTGAATATAATAATATATATAATAGATAACGGTAACATAATAAATTAAGTAGCGTCTATCAACATTTAAGTGAATGTGATTGTCCAGTTAGCATCTTCTAGTTTTATTAAGCAGTGAGCTGCTTGACTTCATGTTCTCAGCTGAAGGAGAGAAAGGCGAAATGTATTTATAGTAAATAGTAAATGACAGAAAACACAGACGGTGTATTTTCACGACAATTTTATATTTTAAAGCGGTGTGATGCATGATAATGTTTATGATAATGTCTTTGGTTTAGACTATTTGACTGTGGTTAGAGTGCATCTGAAAATGGACTTGCAAAAGTTTGCCCCCTCAAAAAATTATTTCACCAGCCGCCACTGCTGTTAACTGCTGTAAATAACTTGATTGCAAGCTCGTTATTAGAGTGCAGAACCTGGAAAAAGTTAACCTAAAGTAACCTACCGATGTGGCACTTTGAAACTAAATCTCTACTGTGAATATCTTTATAGAGGTTTAGGCTGTTAATGACCGAGCCGTACTGTACATACTGTCAGTCAATTTCATCCAAACAAACTCTTGTGTATTATGATGGTCATCATCAAGCCACATGTTGATATTTCTGTGGGCGTGTTATCAATATTCCACCTACACTGTTCAGCTTTGACTTGCAAACTAGCACAACTGACACACAAATATGTTCCCTGTTATGTGCAGATACTGTGGGCAGGGTGTGTAGCCTTTGTGTAGTTTTTATGATGATCACATATCAAAATGCAGTAAAGAACAGAACGTGTGTTAGTAAATGATGTGATAGAATATAAAGTTGGATAATGTCAAGGGCATCAAATTCAATGGTGATATGAGAAATAGAATATTTTAAAGCGGTGTTACATAAAGAAGAAGAAAGTAAGGCAAGCTCTCTTTGAAGTCAATAATCCTTGCCAGACATGTTGCAAATGATGCGATAGGAATATTATAAAGAGTTTGAAATGATAAGTATGTTTGACCTCTGGAATTCACTTAGCTAATTCAGCTCTATTGCTTACATTTTTAATGTTTTCCTGCTGATCTCGTGCTGCTTAGACGGCACTGATGTGTAATTAAGCTGGTGGTTATCACTGATGAAACACAGAAATAGAACTGGGTACATATCACACTTAAGCAACATGTAAAGAGACACATCTTATTTCAGGAAGATGATAAGATAATGGTTTGGTTTAGAAACTACTGCTGCTACTACCTGCTACTACATGACATTAGCAGTACATGTTAGGCACAAAAAAGCCTATATGAAAGCACCTACCACTGTAGGACACGAGGCCTGTATGTCTGACTCCAGTTTGGTGAATTTTTGTTCAGTTGATGGATTAAGTGGTTTACCAGGTGTTGCAATACTTAACATTAAAGAAGAACATTGTGGCTTAACAACATGTTCCTCTTCTTATTATATTCTCCATTTACTGATGTTTTAAGACCCCTATTACCTATTCTGCCTAAATTATTAATTAAACAACCGTCACTGCTAAAACCAGCATGAAAGAGCCTGGAGCTTATCATAATAAACACTAATCCATGCTTCTTCCCCTTACCTTTTGCTTCTTTTTCTTACTGAATCCTATTACGCTTGAATGCTGAATCCTTTCCTCATGGTGATGACTAACATAGAGCAATGTGAGCTGCAACTAAACAAAAATATCCATTTAAATCCACTTCAGTGGGTGATTTTTTTTTTTTGGTCCAGTAGACCCTGAAGCCATCAGGTGCTGAGCATGACCTGGTTTACTGACTGGTGCCTCACAGTTTTTCACCTGTGACCTCTAACCCCACCAGAGGCTCCTCAGACATCCGCAATCTAGCTTCTGTTTGTTTGGCTCGTGATTGCACGGCCAGACTGAATGAGGGATAGCTCCACTAACTCGCAGTCACGTGTAGCATTAGTGCAATGTTTTCAGTGCAGATGTTTGTCATAAATATTCATAAAGCTGCCTAATGGCAATCATTACTCCGGTTCAGTCTCTTTGCTTTGGCAGTCCCCCCTAGTGAAGCCCGCTGCCAAGGCGGCTCTTGAACTCTGCACTCTAGTGGCCGCTGTGATTGAGTGGGACTGTCATTGCAGGAATCCTCTGGTCGCACTCGTCCGCACAGCCGGCCAGACAAATATACAACGATCACAAACACGGAGGTATTGATATCGGTGCACGGAGCCATTCACTAATATGATCAGCCATCAAACTCACAGTCCCTCTCTGTGTCTGTAAAAGCTTTTCCTCTGAGGTGTTCCAACAGGTTTACATGATTGTATGAAGAGAGGGGACCAGCCGTGTTTCCATCATGTTGAAAGCATTTAATTTATGTGCTTAGAATTGAGTGTGGAAACCAAACAGGACTTACTGCAGGTCAGATTGGGAGGAAAAGGTACACAGTGTACGTGGGCACAACAGAAGGGGGATTTTTGAAAGCATTTAAAAGAAGGCAAGATGTTGACTGAGTGCTTCAGTGTAGTCTGAAAGAGCATGAGGGTGAGTAGAGCCCTGAGGGCCTCTCCTACCCAGTCAAACTGTGAGTGCTTTAATAGTAGCCAATAAAAGCATGAGGGGTGACTGGCAGGGGGCTGGCTGCAGACCCGCCTTCCCTACCTCGCTCTCATCTTCTGTGGCCTGTGGCTACTGCCTGCACTCTCATCCTGTGACAGCAGCCTCTGAGGCTGTGGGGCCTCCATAAATCTAGAGGGATTAAAGAAACCAAGTTATGGGTCGCTTCCAAATTAAACTGGGGCAGAAACCACTTAATAATTCACAGGAGAGAGACGAGGGAAGGAGGCAAAACCTGTGGGGGGTTTGGCGGGGGGGCATCATTGATTTTGGCACGCACACATATAGAGTAAATGTAAATAACCACAGCTTCCAACTAAACAGACATATAAATCTCTTCCATGAAACATTCACAGATAAATATCAGCTGAACTCACTTTATATTGAATCTCTGTTTGCTTTCTGATAAGTTTACTGAGGTGTAATTTTCCTCGTCCGCAAATCTCCTGGGCTTTTGCTAACGTTCATATTAAAAATAAAAATGCACAGCTATATTTTCTTTCCTGACAGCACTCATGCACATATGGTACTATGAGACAAACCTCAGATAAGTGTACATTTCGATTCAGGGGATTCATTTTGTGCACTTTTTTTGATCAGTTTTCAAAGGCTTGGACTGTTCAGAGCTTCTCATGGCAAACAGAGCCTCAGGAATTACTACTTGTTGAATTACTACATCCTATATGAGCTGCGATCCTACTGCTGATGTTACAGCTGGTATAGCTGCCATGAACTTTGACATCACTCTCACTTCCCACTATCCTGACCCCAGAGAGCCAGAGAGCTGGAGCTGCAATCCACAAACTGGTATTCCTACACTTTTACTTCTCCTTAAGCTCCTTTGGGAACCTTTGTTTGCACACACACTGCTGTTTGTTTGAATACTCCCACTTAGTGGGAGAGAACTCCTAAGGAGTGTTGTATTGCATCTTGTGGCTTTCCTTTCCTTTGCCTCTCACTCTGTTTAACTCCACATGAGCGGAGCGGGGCAGGCCGGGGCTAGCGCACAGATTAATCAGCTCATGAGGGCTAGACTGGGCCCGATGTTGCACATGAAAGCACTGGGAAAATGCACACTGTATCTCTGCTTCCTGGATAAGGTCTGATGAATTAATCTGTCTGTGTGAGGACACAGGGAGGTCGGTGAAGAGGGAAGTCGAGGCTGCGGCTCAGTGTCAACATGTCGGATTGAAGTTTTATATTTAAGAAGTGTATTTAACACAGGTGTGGTTTCAGACAGGCTCAAAGTGTACTTGCAGTGATTTGTTTGTGGAATAGTTATGCAGGGTTTACCGCAAAGAAATAATAATTCCAGATACTACTGTACCAGTTATACTGTTTGTACCGCTAAGTGTCCAGAAATCCATGACAGTGACTCTTTTTTTCCAACCGCTGTAAACAACAGATGGTGGAGATGCAGAACAATGCAGATGGTGTAACATGAGTAGTTAGAAGTCACATAAAAGTTCACATTAAATGTCACATCAGCTTTCCATTCCTTACAAGTTCTGGCATTTATTATATCGTCATATGTGACAAATCCAAAAGAGGGAAAACAAACATTCAGGACGTCTTTGCAAACAGTTTTATGACCCAGGGCTTACTGAGACTTGAAAGAATTTACTCATAATTGTTTCAGTGTGTTCGGGCGGCATCTGTTTATTGGGAATAAGCAACGATTTGGGGCAAAGCAGGGTCTTGAAACCCAATATTTTAATTGCTTGACATGATTCCATCTCTTCCATGTTTTCCTAAGTCTAACAAATCACAATGACTTAAAAAGCGAGTGTCAATTGCTGGACTAATTTGTTCCGAGCTGTTTGCTCAGTGCAGTTCTGAAGGATCTAGACTGCTGTCACCAGTCAGAACAAATGTTTTAATATGTTGTAATATTTAGCCAAAACAATAAGGAACACAAGATCACTGTAACTGAAGACAGACTAATTGATGAACCTATATTTGACACCATTTGCAGGACATTGCGTGGCATTTTTTATACTGCATCACCTACAGATGTAGCTGAAGGGATTTTGTCTTGGGGTCGTCCATTTGTATAACTCGTGCAGATTTCTTCAAATTCAAAGGTATTGATAAGAATATGAGACGAGACAGACATGCATGTAAAATGAAACTTACAGTGCAACCACAATGCAGTTCTATAATGTAATGCTGAGTGAGGCAGGTATAAGCTGGTTTTTACTACCGGAAGGAAAAAGAAAATGCACAGTATTGCGCTCACATTGCACAGCACCTTTGCATTAGCAGCTTGACAGGCCCCCGCTGGTCAGTCTTAGCTATGTCAAATATTCATGCATCATTTGATGTTATTATATCATTCACAAATAATTCATTTTGGTCATTTTTTTGTAGGATTTTATTGAATCTCTTTCTAATGTCACCATGTATTATGTTCTTTTTGTTCCTGACTTTTTCCAGGGAAGGTAATAAATATGGTGCCGACCCACTGTACAACCCTGTAGTTAGACACACTACACACACATACCAACAATCTGGTATTTTGGTAAATGCTTTTGCCAGTTTTCATAATGAGGCACCGTAGCCAGCTCTCTATGATACTTTCATGTGATGGCTGTCGGCTCACGATTACAGCAGGAAAACTTATAGGCCCCTCAAAGGCAGCGTTCACACTTTTGAGCCATTAGTCTTGAGAGGTGGATCAAACCTCTCTTTAAAGGCTCTTTGCATCTGTTTTCCGTTTAACCGTCATAAATGTTAAGTGTATATATGCCAAGGTCATGACAGACAGATGGTGCCATAATGATTTTCAGAGCTGAGGCCGGGCAGCGGTGCAGGAAGTGCACAGGCCTGCTTAGGCTCTCCTCACAGTGGCCTTACTGTAGCTAACACAGGCATTTTCTTCCTGGAAGCCCAGAATGCTTATTTCAACCTTCAAAGGACAAATTGTCAGTTTTTTTCTCCTTCTTTTGGTTAGGGAGGGGTAGGGTAAATTATGCCTAAATTGCAGCATATTCCGCCAATATTATTTACATGGCTGTCACTTTGACTTGCTGTGGGGCCACTCACAGGCCTTTTTTTATTTCCATTTTTGCTGACAGCTCTGAGCTCATCCCTGAACTGTCATAATTTGCTGTTCTGCTTCTCTGTGCTCTGTCTCTGTAGCTGGGGCACGCTCCGGCAAGCGTGCTGGCTTTACCACATACACAGAAACACACAAACTCTCAGTTTTTTTTTCTTCGTTTTTTTCCTCCAGTCTCACTCTTCTTCTCTGCTTCTCTCCTTTGTGTCTGTGGATGTCTGTGTAGGAGTTGACCTGAACTGAAGGCAGCAGGCTGAGTCACAGTTCAAACACAATACATTATAACAAGATATGGCTATACAAACATGCCATTGAGCCCTTTCATAGAACCTATGTTAGAAAAATATTATATCACATCACACAGCAAACTCTCAGTTAGAACTGCCCTAGAAACTGGTATTCGTCAAACATATCTCTTTATATTTTCATTGCTGTCTCCTTCAGAGGACTTCACTAAAGCCTGTGAATGTGTTCCTGCTCACCTCCCATGACTCTCTTGAATTCACATGGTTGCCAAGTGCTTATCCATTCACCAAAAGGAAAGTCAAACTGGAATAATAATAACACGACAGAAGTTGGAAGATATAGAGAAGTGACAGGTGATGGAAGGAGACGAGCACGTGCACCGAGGCGAACAGCAAAGCGCAGCGTCTTCCCGACTCCGTCGCCTGTGGAAATCAAAACATCCTGCGTGCTTCCAGAGATGAAGTGAGAACCCATGGGTGAAGCCTGCTGTGTTTGTCTCCTGCTCTCTCTACCCTACAGGAGCGTGAGGTGCAACAAAGTCTTTCACACACACCCCCCTCCCTCCCTGCCATATACATTCTGTTGTCAATGTCCCAGACGTTGACTGACATTGACTGACGGCTGCTGTGCTTTTGGCTGTGGTGCACTTTAAAAAAAAGTCTTCTCTGTCGTCTGTTGGCTCCTGTTTTTGAGTGTGTGGGCTTATCCCCCTTTTCCACATTATGCTTCAGTGATGTTTTCTCCTCAAACATCCAGTGATATGGATGTAGCTTGAGGCTCTCATGGAAATATTTTTCTGCTTTTAACTGAGACAAATGTGAGGAGGCACCACACCACAAGTTAGTCAGAAAAACCAGGTTTCTCAGGTAATCAGAACACGTTTACTTGCACTAAAGAAACCGGAAAATGTGTGTATACATGAAGAAGATGAGTAGTCTGATTTCCTCTTAACCTCAAACCTCCTGGTAAAATCATGGTTAACACATTTTATTGTATAGAGACAACAAATTCACAAAGTGAATTAAAGAAATACACAGTGAAACATGATTTATTTAAACGTTTACAGGGCAGTTTGTGTTGGTTTCAGTTTTAGTTGGATTTTGGATGAACTTGATTCAAAAACAAGGCAGCATCTTTTAAAAAGTCAATTAGGAACCCAGGTACATGTATACATGGCAGAGTAATCAGAGTTCTCTGGGAGAAATCTACCTGGGGAAATCAGTTTCTCTAATCCCTGAACCCTGATTACAATGTCCAGGTTTCCTGTTTACATGACAGTTAAGATATCACTACTTGAGAAAGCCAACTGTAACCTGGTTACTTGAGTACAAACCCACTGACTCCCACTGTGGATGTTTCACATATGATTGTTACTAAGATGACCCAAGGATGACCCACTGCACATCAGTGAGTTATAGTTGAGCCAAGCACAGTAATGCTGCTCTAATACTGGGATGAGAGACAAACCATGAGGGAAATTAACAAAAGCATCCAACCCATCCACCCCCAGAATTGACTTTTTTTTTTGTCTTTGTTAGCTTTGTCTCCCACAGTGCATCTGTCACACTTTGGGGCGGGCCTCGGTGTCCCGTCTTTAATCCATAAACCTGGCTGAAGGAGAAAAAGTTAATTACCTTCATTTTCTGTGGCACCTGTCTTTGGCATGTCTTCGTTGAAGATCACCTTCAGCTCAATGTCACAGAACAGAGAGCCACTCCGCCATGGACTGTATAATGACGGCCTCGGTTATAGACCATAAAATTGCAAGAGCTCATCTGGAAGGTCCATGGTGAAAAAGGAGAGGAGCACGTGTGGTCACGATTAGGTATCTCAGCCCCTGTTTGTCTCTTATACTGTATGTGTTAAACTAAAGTGCACACCAGAGATGTCTATAAAATACATTTGCAAACCTAATGGAGAAGAATTCTGTCCAAGAACAATAATGTAGAATGATGTTTTTTGGTTGCAAAATATTTTTGCAACCCAAATCATAAGCTGTAACACGCGATTTTAAACCTTTAACATGTGCTTCAGCCCTGTTCATGACTCACTTTTAATTGCACTACAGTATGAATCCTCTCCTTGCTCTTATAGCTAATGTGCTCCAGCCACAATGTATTATCTCAAAGTATTGAAGGCTGTAAATCAAAGTTCCAGAGGTGCTCAAAGGAGGCTGAAATTAAACCAGCATTTCCTCCCATATGTATGAAAACTGAAACTCAACACCAGGAAGCTGGGAAATACGCATACAGCGTCTGCTCTGAGCCTCCACACCCAGAGCTGTTACCTCCAGCTACCTTAACCCTGACTGTTGAGTTGGGTGTGAGCCAACGCTTTTAGTCATACTACTTTTTTTCACTTCTGAGATCTAGCCTTGGCTGTGCTCCCAAATTTAAATGGCTGACTTTCTATGGGTTAACTGGAGAATGGAAGGGTGAAGTCATATATATATAGTGTGTGGGGAGGGTTAGCTGAGTGGTAGATCAATTTGTGAGAATAAAGAACGAGCCAGATGGCCACTAGATCTTAATTCAAGGCAGATGAGGTAAAAAAAAATAGCAGCAGATGAACGGCTCAGGTATTTATTACCCATAAAGTCTGAATATGAATTGTATAAAAACA
The DNA here is from genome assembly GCA_034779795.1 of Ctenopoma multispine. Lineage (NCBI taxonomy): Eukaryota > Metazoa > Chordata > Actinopteri > Anabantiformes > Anabantidae > Ctenopoma > Ctenopoma multispine. Next base: position 17,588,493 of record JAUYWH010000013.1, read on the forward strand.
CAAAGCTGTCACTGGAAATTGTGTCTTGTCTCTGAAAACTGATGCACATCTGTTAACATGTAAATGTTCTGCACTTATATAGCGCTTTTCTACCTAGGCTGGTACTCAAAGCGCTTTACACTGCTTCTCATTCACCCATTCACACACACAAGCACACACACATCCACACACCGATGGCAGAGCTGCTATACAGCATGACCTAACACACCGGGGGCAATTTGGGGTTCAGTATCTTGCCCAAGGACACTTCGACATATTACAGGAGGAGCCGGGAATCGAACCACCGATCCTACGATTGGCAGGTGACTGCTCTACCTCCTGAGTTGTGATAGTTCACAGGCAAATGGATGAATCTTACGGAAAAGACGCTCAAACTTGACACAAGGAGAACTGTCCAGACCCATTACACTAATCACACATCAGCTCTTGTTGAGAAGGTGAAATCCCAGGACCTTTAGTTCTGTTCAATTAAACTGGAGCAGCTCGTAAACCGAGGCAATCAAAAGCTGAATCGATAGCAGCCCAGGCCTGGTCCTTCCAGCCCTGCCAGCTCTCAGGCCTGTAAATCACAGTGTGTGCATGCATTTGTTTAAGAAAGAGAGAGCGCGAACGGGTTGATGCCACACTCTTTGTGTCAGCCTGGTGGCACGAGCCAGGGCTGCTGACTGTGACCCATAAACCTTCTTTAGAGAGGGCGAGAGGCAAAGTGATAAAGAGCTGCAGCTCTTGGGATGAAGGACAGGCCGACCCTTAGCTGCACACACAAACGCACACATGGAGTCATTTTCACATTAACATTAACCCCAGCACCATTACTGCTGTGAAGTGCCATTAAGAGCCAGATGCGAGGCCATGGAGAGCAGATATTACTAAAGTGTCTCCTCCCTTCAGTCTGCTGCTCATGTGATGATACACTGGCTGACAGAGGAGGAACAGCTGATAAACTATGCAGAATTGCAGTTTAATTGGGGTTGATTTTATTGATCAGTGGTTTCTAGGATAAAAATTGTAATTAAACATGTGTTTCTTAGACATCTGAGAAACAAACACACAGTCTGAAAGTGTCACGTCCCAGAAGTCATTGACATTGACCCTAACCGTTACCATGGTAATGATGCAATTCCTGCTACAGTGGTGCTCTGCACCTAAAAGGAATGATTGACTTTCAGACACACACATGATGATGGATATGATTAATGGTTTCAGTCATGGCAGAAGACCAATCATGGCATCAAGCATCCCCTCAACTTGCATAGTTTAATACTGTACTTCTCGTTGTTTCGATTTTTCATTGTCTGTTCTATCAGCCCTTACATTTCACATTTATTATCTAATTTCCTGGTCTACAAGCGAGCCTTGAAGCCTATTTCAATGGACACTACTCAACACTGACCCTAAGTGATGTGGATGAGACTGAGGTTCCATCAGAGGATTATTTAAGACTTTCATTTTTAGTAATTGTTTCAGAATCAGTATTTGGTGAAAAGGAAAAAAGAGTTTACAGCGCTCTGTCCGGAAATACCTAGAAGATAAAACTGAAAGATGCACTTGTTTATTCCAAACAACAGAGCTCCTGGGAAATAATTTTCTCTTGGAAGGATGTGGTATAATCACAGATTGAGAGTGGCACTGAGTACATAAATATTAGATCATATGTTTATTTCCTTTGTGGGAACCAGGTGGATCAAACTAAAGAATGTCCTTATGTCATTCGTCCGTCCTACAGACGCATATCTAGCATGTGTAGGTTAGTTGTTAGTTTAACTTGTATCCAGGCTTCTAGCCTGATTTAAAAAGTGCTTTCACTGCTCCTAGTTGTATTAGTACAGTACTACAAATATATCATACAGTATACATATGTATGCATTCTTCATTTAATAATTTATTATGGACTTTATTTAACTAATTAACCATATCAGCTTTATGACTATAAGCAGCACATTTTTACTGTAGCAGCATGGTAGTTAACTTGAAGTGAGTGAACAACTGTTTTTAACATCATCATTTTTTGTGGCTTTTAACCGTGGACTCCCCTCAGAAAGATCATAAGAATGTGGGCTACTCTGATGAGTGCAGTCTTCCACAGTTGAAATGTGCTTGGCCTTGAAGTTCATGAAGGTCAAAATTTTCTCAAGCATTGTGTAATGCTCTGAATATCAATTGTTGTTAGTTTTTCTGCGTCTTTGACTGAAACATTCTCATCATCAGCAGACTTAAATCTACTTCTTATTTGATGAATTTTTATTCTTATAGTTTATTTGATCTTTCTCCTTCTTTCCCACATCATCAAGTCAGATTTGTCATCTTAATGTGCCACTACAGGTGGGCCAATGGGAATGACCGTCAGCAGCACCGCCCAGACCTGCTGGTCATTTAGCAGGACAGCATCAACACAGCAGTGACACTTGCAATGCACACTGCCGGTTTCGTCAATGAACAGGTTGTCATTCATTTACACCTTAAGGAACAAACATCACTTGCCAGTTCTGTCTTAGTGTGCCCTGTGCTGACAAACAGCGGGGTGATAAGGAGAACATGGCCATGACTGCCATGTTATGTACAGCCATGTGGTGATGCTGTCCTGCTAAGTGACCTTTACAGGCTGGTGATCATACCAGTAGTGACACTGACAGGCCTTGAGTGAATAAACAGTGCAGTTAACTCCCTATCCTTCTAATTATATATATATATATATATATATCCAGCTATATCGATGAGTATATTCTTTTGGCGCTAGGACTGGGCATGCAGCGACAATATGACTGATGTGCTCTTGTTGTTGTTCTTGCCAAAGCCTGCACTTGCTATCAATATCCATCTTTAAGACATTTTCTGTGTTCTCAGAAATGAAAAATTTTTCAGTATACAAAGACAATCTGACAATGTGCTAAATGCTCATCGATATTTTCTTAAAGGTCCTTTCAGGTACGTTGTACCCACAACATGTTTCAGTTGCTGTGTCTGTTTTAGTTACTAGTGTGGCTCTTTTGTCTATTTGTACAGCTGCAGGTAAAAGGACAGGCAGATCTTAATCTAGCTAGTCTTAAGGGTGTCCAGAAATGTCCAATTACAGTAAATGAATATTTAAAGCTGCATGTAACACCACTGAACTAGAACAGACTTGCTCTACAGTTAGATATTTGTATTTCCTGCAACAAGTTATTTGCTATTATGTTACAGCCAACGCCTGAAAACAAATACAAACCACAGTCATTCAGGTGCTATTACTCCCCTTTATCCTCCTTTTTTCTGAACCGTGCAGATATGCAATGAAGAGCAACTGTGCTTGATGAATGCAGTTATCTATACAGAGTTCAGGAGACCACGTACACGCACACAGACACACACACTTTAGAGGGCCTGGAAGAGAACAGCAGTGGTAAGTCTGCAGTGTGTGCACTAGTACTGAAATAAAGTTTGAAAATGTTTGCACAATCATCCAAGCATTCAAATAAAACACTTTATGTAATCAAGCCTGTATGAAAATATGCATACAAGTCATTACTTTCCACTCTTCTGGTGTTATCTACTACTTCCACCACGTGTTTGTACAAATATGTGTTTCATGTCTTATTATGTACGGTGCTATGAAAGCAAAAGGGTGGAGGAGATGATTCCGAGGAACGAGACACGTCAGAAACAATTACCTTTTATTGAAGTGTAATATTTCCCAATGAAGCTGGGAATAGGTCTCGTTTCAGGCGACTATACCGAGCAGCGCGACGTGGGCCCTTCTCAACTACTTTTTTATTTGGTCTCAAAACACATTTGTCAGTCAACCACAAAGCAGTACAAAGACGAGCTGTCAAGAGACACAAGTCTAGTCATCTATCCTGTGAGTAACCAACACAAACAAACTATTTCAGGTTACAAAGATGACAGTGTTCACTGTGAATGCACCTCTGAAGACCCTCGACGGGGAGACAGGGAATGTGATGCTGCATTCCTTCATGTTTTCTTCCCTCTCATTAAATAAATGAACCAGTGTATAATGTCTTTATTCAAGTACCATCGTTTGAGCTGCTTTTGCTGCTGTCTGCCGCACTTTTCACGCCAATAAATCATTGCATTGTAATTCACAGATGTGTGGTTTTTAGACACACCTCGTGGCGTCTCAGCGGTGGCACGTAGGTGTTTTCCTTTCGTTCTGAGTGTACCGACATCAAAGCAGTAATTATGCAATAAATGATTCAAAGCTTCATGTTTCTGGCCTGATGCTGTCAGGTGTGGGATGATTTTACCAAAAAAAGGTAAAGTTTTGTGAGGATAGATAGCATCCCAATCAAACAAGTCAGTAAGAATGGAGGGATGTGTCTTTGTGGTGGTTACACTGAGTGTGTGGCATCAGAAAGCGATTGTCGGGAGTTGTTGGAAGGCCTGAGCTGGCAGGTTGCTGTTGTAATTGGCATGTAAATGTATTTGCTTTGCTTCTGGGTTACAGTGGAGAACTATAAACACAGATGGACATGCAGAAGATCATGCACATACAGTACAATGCAGTTCATCATTATTTGGACAGTGAAATATCTTCAGTTTAGTGTTTGTTGAATTTGAACTGAAACAATGACTATGGAGTGATGATTCATTTTAGGGTTTTTACGTTTGTACTGGGTGTAAAAATGGGTGCTTTTTTTATGAAGTTCCTCAATTTTAGGGGTACCTAAAACTTTTTCAGGAAACGCAATTACTGGCTGGATCATGTTCTTTGTTTCAATGAAGAGCTACAATCGATAATGGGAACTAAGTTGCGAGGAGGAAGTGGCTTGTTTGGATGGTGGGTGACCTGGGTATGATGCCCATGTGGGATTATGTTTAACCAAGTAAAGCACTTTAAGGTGGAACTGGCCCCCATACTTGTAATTAAATCAAAACTAACCGTAAGCCCAACCTGACCTCACGATAACCATTTATGTTAGTTACCAACATATTGTTGCTATGTTAACGTAACCTGGTTGAAACTGCATTTCATGTATAAAAACGTTTTATTTTAGGAAACAGGGTTGCCTACGGGGTTACGCCACTTTCTTGTTATTATAGAGCAATAGAAATACAGGGATCAGCTCAACAACACATGTTGTGCATTTCCAATGCATAACTCAAGACTATATGTTGATTACATCTTCCCTTGCTCAGTACTCACATCTTTCTAGCCCCATCCTCCAGCTTTATTTCCAAAGTTTTACATTTTATCCTTATCCTTAAACTGAGATCCCTGAACACATCATTGTGAAATCACTTGTTGTTACACTTTACAAAGCTCCTCAAAGACACAAAAGACATTTTAAAATGTTGTATTGCTCTACATGACATATAAACTTATTTGTAGGTGTAAAAGCAGCAGAAGACCCTGTTTTTATCTTTTGTAGTGGTTGACAATATTCTCCATGGGATGCAATGCTGTTTCCTAAAACTAGCTAATTTCAACCCTCCTTTGTTACTGTCAACAAATTCCACAAAAAAATAAAACCCAATAATAAATGTGTTATGTGTATGTGTTATATGTAATTATGTCATTGCTGTCCAAAATGAATGAACACACACTATATATTTTGACTTCATCCCACATGCACTGTTCTGCTGCTAAAATTACACAGCACTAAATGTGGATTAATCCGCAGCAGAAAATAGTCCCCAACAAAAGCACATTTTGCTCCTGTTAAAGTAATGTTTGCTACAAAGTACAGCCAGCTGCAGCCAGTTTCAACTTCCAACCCTGTAAAGAAATAAGAACTCCTAAAACGTCCTTCACATTCATACAATGTCTTCACACTTGACTCTAAAACTCAAAGGTGTCACCCAGACACCCACCTACACACATACACACACACACACACACACCTTATCCTACTTAGCCAGATGTGATAATATCAGCTTTCACTGGACACCTGAGTGAATAAAGCTATGACTGTGTTTCAGAATCACTGGTTCACTTATAGTCTGATCCTTTACAGCTCCATATGGAACTCTGCTGTTTTTTCTTCAGAGTTGGCAAGAAAACCAACAGCCACTTTTTTAATGTCTATATATATATTTTTTTCCATTTGAACTTGCAGGTTTTCACTTCCAATGTTCCACAATTTTTACGACACACTTCCTGCTATTTTGATATCGACTGTGTGACTATCTTTGCCCAGTGCACCGACAGGGAGCAAGAAACTAATGTGTGCATTTCAGAGGTGGAGGAACGATTTTTGATCTGCAAGTCATACGACAACAACTGTGATTGGCGTGTGATTCAGTCTGTGGTTGTTTTTACTGCAAAACGTGTGACAAGGAGTGTGTGTCGATAGATGTGGATCTCATTAGAGGATTCATTAGGTAAAATAGCTTCCACTTTACATTGGTCAGTGGTGATCTTATGAAATGAAAGAGGCTGAGTGTGGGAGAAGTGTGGTGTTATTACAGAGAGGGTGACACAGGAAACGAGAGAAAGCCTGGCACAATGAAGCAGGGTCGCTGCAGTGATTGTCATTTCTGTTCACCACACCACGCCTCGATATTCACAATAGACTGCATCCGTTCCATAGCCAAGTACTCCATAGAAACCAGGAAACTGTCAAGAACGTCTACACTCTTGCCTGGATGAATGCAGACACAAATATATAGAATGAAAGTTGAACTTCACAACCTTGCAAAAGTGGCAGTGGTGGCAACTGTGACTGCACCATCCAAATTTTTCATTTATATTCAGGAGCAGGCGGACAGAAGGGAGGAAATGTATGAGTGGAGAAGCAGAAGTAATGTAACACTAGCAGTAGAGTTTAAGTGTGCTGGAAGACAGAGCCTGCGTGAGCATATTTAATTTTCCATGGAATATAATGCAGGGTTGTGTTTGTATATACCCAGACTTATCACTTCCTCCACTATTATTTCTAGTCATCCACACAATCTAAAATGATCACCAGGCTTCGGATTCATTTATTTGGTCTTGCTGTGGCATATACATCTGAACCGGGTGCTAGGTCAGTATCAGGGAAACTATTTCATACACATTTTAGTCTTTGCTGTTTCTACACCAGGGTGGGGGAACCTTTGAGGGCCACTGTCCTGCTTGTTTTCCAGCTAACTCTGCCTTAACCACTACTGGTTATCTGGTTCAGCTGTGTTCAGTCAGTCAGAAGCTGGATGTTAAAGGAGTGAAGCATAGTGGAGGAGGGAAAAGTCAACCTTTCTGTGTGGAGTTTCCTTGTTCTCCCAGTGTCTGTGTGGAGGAAGGTGGGAGCTGTAGAGACATGTGGTTTGGATTAGGGTTAACTGGTGTCTCTAAATTGCCCATAGGTGGGAATGTGAGTGTAAATGGTTGCCTGTCTCTATATGTCAGCCCTGTGATAGAGTGGTGACCTGTCCAGGGTATACCCCACCTCTTGCTCAGTGACAGCTGGGATTGGCTCCAGCAGTCCCGCGACCCTTAAGACGACAAGCAGTTATGATGATGGATAACACAGTGAGCAACATCAAGTGGATATTATCTGGTGCTAGTAGACATGACTGGCTTTATTACTCTGTTGTGTGACCTCACTCAACCACATGGGTGCATCTTTCCACGATGGCTCACCAACACTGGTCATTACTGTGCCAGGAGAAAAGAAAGAGCAAATGTCAATCAAAGCTGGCCCAGGCTTTCGTCTTTGCTCACTCATTAAAGTGTGCTCAATGCTGCCCCTGGTGGTTGAATTATTTTACAACAATCGGTTGCAAGGTCATATAGGTCAAATAACGCTTTAACAGAAAATGCTTTACATTTTGTCTTTTATGCACATACAGAGTGATGACAGTGAGGTACTGTGACCATGAACAGCTACTGAGTGTTCAGTGTCTTGCCTGAGAACACTTTCATCTATGGGAGGAGCTCAGGATCAAAACCTCCAACCCTGTGATTAATTGGGGACCTGCTCTTTCTACTGAACACAGCTGGAGACATTATTAGTGACAGAGACAAGTCTCATCTACATACAGTACCTCCTGGCCACTGAGACTGATGTTGGTTTTTCCACTTTCAGAGTTAAACTAATTTTTCCTTTGTCAGTTTCCATATAATTAGTGTTCCACTGCAAAATGTAAATACAAATAAACACAGTTAAAGTCTTTTTTTAATGAAGGCTTCTCACTCTGATTTTAACACACTAATTAAAAAGAGAGCTCAGTAAGTTGTAGTAGCTGGAACACTTAAAATCAGACTTTTTTTTACATTAAAGTTCACTCCCAAAGAAACATTTTCAGAAGGCAAACCCAAGGGTGACCGGTTCGATTCCCAGACTCAACAAGCTAAAATGCTGAGGTGTCCTTGGACAAGACACCGATACCCCGACCCTTGGCGCTTCACAGAGGCAGCCTGTCCACAAGGAATTTCCCCAAGGGATCAATAAAGTACCAATTCTATTCTATTCTATTCTAAATATACCAACCATATGCTATTATTCTCCAAACAAACAGTCTGTTTGGTCATATAAAAGGGTTGGGACAAACAACCATAATATAGGTATTAAAGTTTGAGGATTTGTATAAAATGTTCAGATATACTACTCAATAAGCTTTTGACATTTGATATTTTTTTCTTTCTATCCTCTCCACACAGAGACATATCTTCATCTGGGACAATCAAAGCTCTTGTCTGATTGGTCCAGTCTGAGAGTAGATTAATTTCCAATCAAGCAGCTCACAACCACCTGACTGATGAGTGCGTTTGTGTCTTTATAGTGTTGCCTGTTCTGCTTTGTGGAGCTCAGTTAACTGATGAAAGTCTGTTAGAGCAAATGTTGCTCTGAAGAAATGAAGAGTTTAAGGAAGTATGGGTGATTCATTGGGAGGAAGAGAGAAATAGGATACTGAACACAAGAACACCGTAAGAGAAGAAATCATATTCAAAGATTGAAATCAAATCTAAATTTGACTTAGGGGATATTTTGCAGAGATGTTAGAACAAATTAGTTTGGAAGGAAAGGATATGATGAAGAAGGGCTAAATGACTTCCTGTTTAGCAGTTTAGGCATATGGTAGCTTATTAAAAACAAATGTGTGATAGAATACACTGTATGCTTGTGGTATTCACTTCATTATATGATCTGCATGTCTGCCCTGCTTTGCCTGGTTCTCCTTCACCTGTAGACTTGCTTGCTTAAGACCTTCCCCTGAGCTAGTAAGCACATTTTTGCCTCACCCTGTTGTCCTTGTTGTCTATCACCATTAAAGGTGAATTTTTGAACAATAATTTCAATTCAACATGAGCCGGTCGCACCACAGTCATGTTTATTTATCAATTCTGAGTCATTTTCTTTAACAAAATACTAAAATAAAATATATTTTTAAGCTCATTAGATTATCATAAGACCAGACTGCAGGTCATGACATGATGATGCATTGTTTTTGTCACTTTGAATCATGTGTGTATGCTTTGGATAGATAATCTGCTATTTTCTGTCTACACTTTTTTTTTCTGTTTTGCATATTAATTTGTTAAACTGTAAAACCTTGAGTCAGCGCAGCACATTTCCTTCAGGGGGATCGCTTGGTGAATATTACTTTGGAGTGACTGACATATAAAATGCTTTGTCTGTCTACACTGTTTTGGTCACAGAGTTAGGAAAATTGCATTTCTGTCTTGTGATTTGCAGAGCTAGGACATTTCTCCCCTTTACAGAACTGCTGACACAGAACCCCACAATGGCTGAATTCTATTTGGGGAATAGCTGGATGATTAGTAGGTCAGATGAACGCTGCCTGAGACATCCAGCAGCTACTCGGGGACGGCCGTAGTCATGAGACCTGACTTGGAAACGACTTAGAAAATGCTGCTGTTGGCTTTGATGACAAAATTCTTTAACTGGCTGGTGTCAGACCAAATTAAAGGTGAGATGTAACAGTCAGGCCAGACATGTTAAGTTAACCGCCTCTGCATATCATTTGCATGTTATTACCACAGACCTTGACTGTAAGGACAAGGAAGGGAGCCAGCAGAGTCATGCAAAACAATTGGGCATGTGCCAGCTACAACAAACGAGACGTGTTCTGCAATTTTTTGTTTAATGGTCTAGACTCTTAATTTTGGGAGATGGGAAAACAACTAAAGGCAGCATTTTACCTCAATAATAGCTATACAGTGCGTGCCCATAATGTTCATCAAACGTGTAGTATGTTCTGAGGAGTCCATGACATTATCTCATGAAACGTGACCATATGTGAGCCTAAATGAAAAAGAGTTCAAGCTTTGCTCGATTTGTTTTTATATTACAGTACTTAGCTCAAGGTTTTGAGCACAGCTGCTTTTGACCAGCCAGGAAATTGCACCTGAAATTGGCCTCATGGTTTGAGTGGCTTATAAGCCACCACTCAGGTATGAAACTAAATGAGAGAGGCAAGGGGGGGCTCTCCACTTTTCTATATCCACCACAGATATGTTTCTCATCCATCTATATGGAATTTCTTGTCTGTGTGCAGCCACTGGTCACCAGAGGTCAGAAAGTGTTTGAATCCAAAATGGAAGCTGGTGTCAGTTTTCTTTAGCCGCATGTAGAAATACTTCCCAGATCCTCAGTCATTTTCTTTCTGTAATGCATCCTCTTGTTTTCAGTTCCTTTGCTATTGCTGTAAATGGGCTTGGTTCTTGGTATGTGCTGCCTCCTCTCTGGGAACGAATGGAGGAGCTTGAATTTCACTGATCTGGGCAAAAATATAACACAATTTAATAAACTACTGCACTGGGTTTCATTATGAATCAAAATAGATTATCAGGTTTTAGAGAGTCAGTAACTGTAGGCTCTCAACTTGGTCATTTATCAATGCCAAACACACCTTTTTAGTGGTTAGATTTTGGAAAAAGGCCAGCGCTGTTGGCCATTCTGGGTACTGTATCATTTAAGGCCAAGAGCCTTTGAAGGCCTGTAGATATTTGTTCTTACCAATCCATAACTCAACACTTCAGCATGTTTCATTATTATACAGTTCAGCTCCCTTGTCTATAAAAATGAATTAATACAATGACCTTTAGCATCAAATACGTGTCTGTCTAAAAATGAGATTTTGTGTGTCTTGGGGAGAAAGTTCACTAGAAAGATAACACCATATTGGCTTTTATTTACATTTTTAATTTCTGTTACAATCTGCCCTAAAGTACTAAATACATTTCACTAAAATACCTATAGATGGATTACTCACTAGATCTGCTCGGTACATACCCAAGGACCATGGACCCCGATGTGCCAGGAGAGCCTGGAACAAAGTCTGTTAGAAGTTAAAAGTGATTGAGTTTCCAAAAACTAGAAACTCAAACTAAAACACAACTAGTAAGATATGCAAAACAGCTTCTTTTGTGTCTATGTTCTAGGTATCTTACAGGGAATGGGGGAGCTTTTTTGTATTCAAGGATTCATTGTCTCCTAATCTGTATGTGAGCACAGGGTATGTACACCCAAGGGTACAACGCAGACAAAAACGCTGTGTGTGAGCGGATCTTCATCTAATCATCTTACAACTACTCAGCTTCAGCTAGAGAGCCTTGAGCCAACATCTGGTAGGAGGCCGAGATGAAAGCCCTTACCTGAAATAGGTGTTGAAGCAGCAAAGGACACTCCAGATAGTCAGGTGGCTCTCCACCTAATGAACTGAACACTCTGAGGGCTCATTCATCAAGCATCTCATGGTAGGGCTGGTAGACTGGCCAAAAATTCATACTGTGGCATTCATGGAGAAACAACCTGTTGATTGAAACGTGTTTTTTGACTTTTTCTTAAACATAATACACTTAAACATAACACAAAAACAAATATACAATCGCTGACTCAACAATCCTATGTGTGCAAATATGTTTTGGTGTTACAAGCATGTTCTACCTGGATTTTATCTGCATATTGCTAATTGCCATGACCCACAAAACTGAATATATGTATTTTGTGTAACATATTACAGAGCTGTAATGTTAAAGTGCATAGTGACAGTGTATTTTCTAAGACTGTATTATTGAAAGAATTTCACCCACATGTACAAGGCTTATAAAGTGAATGGGGATTTGCATAGAGAGGAAGAGGCAATTTTATCTTCCCTATGGAGAGAGCTGCATGCATCATCTTTGCAGCATTTGTGAAATGCAAAAAAACAGTATAGGCATTGTTAAAATACTGAGACTGAATAAGAACTATTAATCTATTGATCTTTAAGCACCATTAACAAGGTGCAAATATTAAAACTAGATGATATAAATGATGATGTTAGAAAGCAGACATTGTGGTTTGTGTTTGTGAGTAATGCTTGACTTTCTTTCCATTGTTGAGAATACAGAGTATTTGATATCCAATGGGAGACTGTGATGTGATGGAACTGTCAAGCCAGCCAACCTGCAATATAGTCTGCTTGCTAAGAAATGCCTGACCTGCACTCATGCCCTTGAGAATTGCTCTTTAAAAATAACGGTCGTCAAATATGCAGCTATATAATTGGAATATTAGATAAACTCAAAGAAAGGTGAGTTATGACAACCGCCTTGAATGAGAGGCAATAAAAAAACCCTCACAGTAGGAGAGTGCAGTATAACAGGAGATGGAGGGAGGGGAAGAGTGATTTATCTTCTGCCCTTCCCAGCCCCGATTTTCCACAGTGATTGGAGGCCCTCCGCAAATGATGAGGGAGGCAACTGTGAAGGTGCAGAGGCTCTGCAGGTTCACGGCAAAGTCAACACCATCCAATCCCTCTAAACCCTCACACCGCTCACCACAGAACAGCATGCCAAAATAAAGCCAAGACTGCCTGTGTGAGCATTAATGTGTATTAGGTTTGCATTTCCCAGCGCCTGTGTGTGTGTGCACTTACTAGCTTGCACGCTCACTTCTGATGTGCGACTGTGTACGGTAGAGTGTATGCGTGGGAGTTTGCGCTCACTTTTTGATATACAACCCGTGGCTTGATATTTCTGTGCACCTGTGGCATGCACTTTTCAACAGGGTGAATCTTAATCTCACGACGTCTCAAACGCTGTAAGCATATGTTTCCTGTGTGGGCGCGCGTGTGTGGATTATTCACCTTGCGTGGGAGGGTACTGACCACAGTCTGGGTTCGCTAGAGAGATCACTCCAACTTGATCCTGTCTAGATTGGCACCAAGCCAAAATTAAAGGATGAGTCTGGGGTTATTCTGTATTGCTCTTATCAGAGATCTTTCAGCCTACCCTACCTTGTCTCGCTGGATGCCCCCAGCCTGCTAGCTTGTGCTGCGTGTGTAAATCTTTAAATGCAGGACACATTTCTTAAAAAGTAATTTTCTAAAATTAGGTTTTATAAACAGGAAAACAATGAAAACATTGCATTTGATGCGGACTAGTTGTTGTAGTGTCACTGTGTTACTACAGAAATGTAGCCTGCTTTGTAAAGTTTAAAAAAATCAGAATTATGAAATGAGCATGTCAGAAAGCTTAATGTACATGATCCACCAGCACCGTGTTTATAAAGCTTCCAGCATGTTCTTATCCTTATCATTTGATGCCATGAGAAGCATCATTTAAGTGTTTTGGCATCTCATTCTAAAAGTTAAAATTTTCTTTGGCATTAGTATTTGATGCCAAAGGAACAATGGTGGCTGTGTGTGATAGACTCAGTCTACAGTGATCAGACTGGTCAGTAGGCAGACTGCTGATAGAGGTTATATCTGACCCTCAGATAGGGTACCATGTTGATCTAAAGTGAGCCAGCAGAAAACCTGAGCTGAGCCCAAATTTGTTGAGAAGAAGCAATGCATTAGCATCACTCAATTTTCACAATTTTCTTCTATTGTGTTTTTGTTTGATGTCAAGAATTACATATTAATTAAGTAATTGGCCCAGTGCCATCAATGCCTTTGGCAAGTATTTACTACTTCTAATATCACTGATCTTTATTGACTTAGGTTCTGTCCAATTACAAGAAAGCAGTACCTACCTTTTGCGTAAACCAAAAAGTTAAGTTTATGAGCAGCCCTCTGGGCCACCGTACTGTACATTCCATTATATTCTCTATAAATAAGTGGAAAAACACTTGAATGAAGCATTGTGTGCCACAGATTCCTACAGGGTCTGACCCGCGTTCACAGTCACAGTTTCTTCTACACCACAACCGACAAACAAAGCTAACCACATCAGCAGTAACGTCCGTTGTCTCTCAATCATTGAGGACTGTCAGTGCGCCTTGGAGAAAGTATTTTAGTCAACCAGCTGGGAGGCTGAGATGGAAAGACTGACTGACTCACACTAGAAACTTGAGTCAAGTCTTTTTGTTAGATTTTTTTATTGGCTATCCTCTCTGATAGATTTAAAACTTGTGTTCTGAGGTGTGTGTGTGAGAGTTCTTCATGCAGGTTATGTAATTACATCAAGTGGTTGATGAGTTTATGTGGAACATCTTTTGTATTCCTTGCTTCTTTCTGTTCCAGTCAGCATTCTGAAGATATATAAATAAGCCATCAGCAAAAAAAGAGTCTGTAGATTTATTTAAATTGGCACTTAAAGACAGTTTGTCATATCGTCAACATGTCCACAGCTTTTCTTATTTTATGCATATTAAATGAACCCAGTGTCCACCACCCCCCTTCCCATTCTGACACTACTGAAGAAACAAACATAAACTCACAGATCCAAAACGCCAGAACTACTACAAAAAAAGAAAAATCTTTTCCAGTTCAACGCCACATATCTGCATGAGGATTAGTGATGAACCAATTTGTGCACAAGCTGAAACAGATTTAGTTCAGTTCACAGCTCAGTCTTTGACTCATTACACTAGCATGCTGTTCATTCATTCATTTATTCATTAATGTTTTGTTTTTTTAGACAGTATGTCATATGACACTGATTTATTCATCCAACATAATTACGCATAATAATTATATACATTCAAATATCCATCTGAAACAAAGTTGAGCTGTAGTTCAGTGAAGTAGTCTGCATTATGGTTCTGACAGGTTGGTACCAGAGCTTTTAAAAATGTATTGTCATGTAAAGCTAAAAGAAAACCATAACAGTAGCCTAGTGAATGTTTCCCCATCTCCTGCTTTATGTTGGTTTACATGTCAACATGCAACAATGGGCACAACAGCGGGGAGAATAGGTGGTGATTGTGTGCTAAAACTGATTGCTCACGGGTGGCCTGTTGGCCCAAACACACATGCATGCAGACACACACTGTAGCATGCGTTGTCATTAGTGCATCTCACTTTGCGTGTGTGTGAGTAGTCTGTTTAGTGAATACCTGACAAGCTGTTGCTGGTTAAAGGGTTATTACTGAAAAATACAGAGAAACACTCGGAGTTTATTATCCTGCAGGTGCAATGCCAGGTTTATAATGAGACTGGGAACAATATCATCTACACAAGTGAGATCCTGAGACCTGGAGTTCTGCACAAACGTCAAAACTGATGTTCTATGTGATGACTGGGTTGCTTAAAGAGCGGTTCTACAGTACAATGTGTACATGTGTTTCGTCTGCACTCTGATTTGACAGAGGGCCTGTGTGTAATTTTACACGTGGTTGTGGACATCAGTCAGGATCCAACCATTTGTATGAAACACTGATGGAAGCAACGTACTTGCGTATGTCTATATGGCTTGTGTATGAGTTAAAAATATTTTTTTTCTAACTGCAGCTCTATTTCTGCCCTTTCACACTCTTCAGCGTAATAAGATTTTTTTGTGTACCTACCTCTACAAGGAAAAAAAAAAGCCCTGCACGGGCACTCATCTCTCCACCCGCAATCATTTACGCTCCACTGCCAAGTCAAAGGTCTAATTATGCATTTGAGCGTGAGAGTTTAATTTGCGCTTTTCATTTGGAGTGATTGGCACTTGCATAACTTATGCTGAATGCTGTTTAACCAGAGGGGAGGCAGACGGTGGGCACTGAGCTCCATCACTGTGCCACTTCACTCACCCTAGTTAGGCTAGTTGCAGCTACATGTAAAGTATTGTCATGTCCCTGCAAAGTAAAAGACAAACGTAGAGTGATTGTGTGGAGAAGAAAGAGTTTTTGCTACAGTTTGTCTTTTATTCCTGTGCTGTTGTGAATCCAGCATTACAATCATGTGTGTGTGTGTGTGTCTCATATTTTATTAATTTTTTTACGGGCGCTGAGAGACAGATAAAATTCCCAGCATTCCTGTTGTGAGGGTGAGGCCTCCTTCTTTGGTGCCAGCGGGTGCACTTGTGAGATCTAAAGAAACACACAAAAAGGAAAAAACAGTCTGATTAAAATGCATGAATACACAGTATCACTCAAACTTATCAGCATGCTCACTGAAACACACACACACACACCCCTAAACGCTGCTGTCTCACCCCACCTGCACTTTCCGCTCCACTGTGAAAGCCAACTAAACATGCCCCCCCCCTCGACACTGCATCCTCTCATCTTCTTTTTGTTCTCATGAATAACTCCTAACTCATATTTTCCTCTGTCTTACTTCCACAGCTGAAACTGCACCAACAGTTTCCTTCCTTTCCTCCTGAGCAGACCCCCATGTGGTCAAGCACATTACCGGAGCAATGTGCCCACCGCTGGCTGCTTATTACCCATCGTTGTGTGTTTTAAATTTTCTACACATCTCCTCTCATGAACACACAGCAGAGTAAAGCACACACCCATAACTCTCTAATTAAGAGTTTTCAAAGGGAGGAGGGAGGCAGATGTTGGGGAAACAATTAGGAGCGTAGAAAAGTGCTGCACAAAGGGTTTGGAGAAGCACCGCCGACCCTTCCTAATCCCTCCTGCCTCTCTGTTTCGATGATCTTTCACCATTCCAGAGCTCTGCCTCCTCCCTGCTGCCCTGTGAGTTTGGAGCAACTCTTTTTGAAAGATAATAACGGAGCTGTGATTGTCGCATGTTGGAGAAAAGTCACTGATGTGTCAATCAAGCTTCGCACAGGAGAACACAAGAGCAAATGTGCAGAGGCAGAGTAGAAAGAAACAACGTTGGGGGTGAGTTTGTGTGTTTGACTTTTGTGTTCTTGTATTGTTCTCTGGAAAGGTTTTGCTGATTGTGCAGCAAGCTGTTTTTCACTTTTAGCACTGCCCTACTTCACATGGAGGTAGTTTCATCCTCACCTGCCCCGTGCACCTGGTCCTGCTGATGCTGCTGGTCACTGAGCAGCACGAGCACGTTCTCTTTTTTACACTGTATGTGTCACATAGTTTCTCTAACTCTCATACCTAAGTTTGTACTGGTGCAGAATGACCCACAATATGTTAAAATCACTTTGTAATCCAGTTGTGGGTCCTACAGTAAAGAAATGTGTTCTGTTGGATCTGTAACTACACCCAGCGATCACAGGTTGAGAATTTCTGCAGGTGGAGGCCAGCAAAGAAAACAAATTCAGGACTGTTCTTACATTTTGTTCATAAGCTCAGTGTCATCGCTATGACAACTAAACCTTTATTAATGATTTAAATGTGGACTGTGCTTTTTAAGTGCAAGTGTTGCATTGAAGGGAACCATCTGCACATTAGATTTAGCAGTGGTCACTGTCAGCACAAGTAATAATTAGTCCACCATAAGAAATGCATAGTACAATGCACATAATAAACATTAATAGCTGAATATGATCAGTGCTGCTCATGATGGACTACTGGACTGTCGGTTGATTAAAATACACTAAAGAAAGAGAGACTCTGGGGCATGACTCGCCTCAAATATTACAATTAATCTTATTTATAATACATTTGTCAAGTCATTTTTGGGGAAAAAGAAATTAAAGCAACTCACTGGCCATGATAAATTAAAAAAAGAAATGCACTGCATTCGGTCTAAAGCATATGTCCATATCAATCATGTTGCTGGGTTGTGTCTAGTGGGGCATGATACGTGATATAACAGTAGCACACAGAGCAGAGTCAGCAAGTTAGTAAGATGACTAACAGAAATATGTAGCTGACGTTTCAGCTTACTTTAACTAATATTAGCCATCAGAACTATTGATCAGACCAGACCATGTGTGGCTGCAGCAGCACAATTCTTTTCCTTCGTAAGAAGAACAATGATTTATTGCTTCTTTCAAAGTGTCTACTAAGCTACTTGCGATTCTTTTAACACCAAGTCACTCATCACAACCCTAGAAACCTTTTACTGGCAATAGAATGTCGTGTACTTCTAAGAGGCGTTTTTGTAGCCTTTGTTTTGAAAGATACCACAGAGGATATGAAATATTTTTCTTACTGTTAATAAAGCCAATGAAAAGACAGAACTGGAATATAAACACATCCTCTATATTCTGGTTTGAGCTCTTGGTTTGACGTCTCTCATGCTATAGCTGAATGTTGAAACTTCATCGGTTAAACCTCCGCAACGTTACTGTTGCCCAGGGCTCTTTTTGAAAGTTGGATGTATAATATAAGCAGTCACAAAGAAGTCAGCAAAACAAGGTGGGGGCTGACTTTACCTTTTACACCACAGCTACTATTTGCTCCTTAATCAGTAATAAACTTGAAAGCTTTGCACCTATGTTTTCTTTTCTAGAAATGTAACAGTGTATGGTCTTAAATTGATCCTGCATAGCCTCCCAGGTGGTAAAACATTTTAAAATAAATTCATGTCCAATAACATTTATATGTAGCTCTTGCTCCACTGGGGGAGTGACTTCATTGTAAACTGGAACAAAAAATGGTTGAACAACAAGGTGTACACTTTAATCTCCAGCAGTGGTGGTTTTAGATCCTTTTTAGGGGTATGTTCCCCTAGATTTAATCTCAGCACTGGTTACTATTCATTTGTGTGAAATAACGTTAGATTTTGTGTATGTTTCTGTAGAAATACAGGTTCAAATGCTTTGGTACACGTATGTAACACACTACGATACAGTAGGTGGTGACGGCACCTGTGACGTCGGTAGTCTGCCACAATATTAAAAGCAAAAGAGGAAGAAGTAGGTCACAATGAATTTCTAGGCTCAGATAAAAAAAAGTTTAAATGTTGATGATGTTTCCATTTATTTTCCAGCATGAACCAGTCTTTGTGTCCCAGCTTCATTTAGACGACAGTAGAGAATGAACTCTTCCCCACCAAGTGTACACCACACAGCAGAAAGCTCACTCTGCTCACCTTCCTAAACTACTTGCTTGTGCTGAGTTGCTGTTTGAGTTTCCTGTTTTGTTAAACTACGTTGTCTATAATCTCACTGCCCTAAAAATGTCTCTTGCCCTCCCATGAGTGTAGATCTATTTCTATTTATTGCCTCAGTTCTGCTGCATATGTTTGTCCACAAACCATACCGCAGGTAGATTGCCTCGTGAATTATTAAATAAACCTGATTGCCCTATCACACTAGAAGAATGTGAGCGGCAGCGATTTGCCATAAAGAAATCGGTTCAGGGAGATTAGGAAAACTAAAACCATGTGATGTGGTGGAGATGTCTCTGGAAAGACAGAGAGCAGATAACAGCCGTGCTCTTTTATTCATTTTGGGAGTAAAAGATAAATGAGAGACTGAATAATTTCTAATCTTCTTTGAGGCCACGCAACACAGGACAGAGGGGAAGGGATGTTTATTTACGATCTTCACCGTGGCGGTGGAGACTTGGCATTCCTGCGGCTGAGCTGAGATGCAGCACACAGATATGGCCAGGATCAAAGTGTTGAGGATGTTAGAGGAGAAATGGAATCTCATTGAGGAGTTATGGTTTTGTCTCCAGACGGACACAGCTGCAGCCGCTCTGCGTGAATTCACCGTTGACTTCCAGAGACACCCGCCTGATAAAGACCTTTTTCTAAGCTCCGTTGGTTATGAATCTTTTTTTTGTTTGTTTGTTTTTCTATTGTTATCTTATTTTCATCTGACCTTTGACCTCTTTCTTGCCTGTTCATCTCTTGTCTTCCTTGGCCCTTCTTCCAAAGTAGCATCTTTCTGAGCCTTTCACAATAAAACATGTCAAATGTTATATCTCACTCTAGGATATATGAGGTGTTTGTGTCTCAGAGGCAGTTGTTTAATCCGTCCTCTCATGTCTTTGCTCTGCTGAAGCTGTTCATACAAACTTTTAGTGTGAAGCAGAGGCAAGGCGCAAGGCTCCTCAATGTGGCCCCTCAGGGGCTCCCCTGCAGTGGGGCCGATGTTTAATCAAGCTTCTGCCTTGAACCCCCAGCAGGCCCATGCTCCCCTGACCCCCACCGTTGGCAGAGGCTTGAGTTCACAGAACTCTTGTGTTCTATTATAAGCTACCTGTCCTTGAGTGCTCTTCAGCGTGTGCAGCAGTGCAGGTTTAGCTGACATTGCTAGTCCACAGAATGCACATCAAACATACAGTATGAATGTTTAGCTCAAACACACAGCTGAGAGGACAGCAACAGCTCTCCCTGTTGTGCCCCCAAATGGTCAAATAGAGTAGAGGTTGAAAAGACATAAGACAAAGACAACAGCAGCAATCATGGGCAGGTATTCAAGTTAGCTGCCAGGTCTCACAAATCAAGTCAAATCGATTCAGTCATCTTATGAAGTCTGCCACAAAATGATCCTCGACCCCAATTATAGAAAGCTCCTAAGCTGACTCCTATAGCAGCAAAAACAAAAGCAGAAGCCAGAACCGCAGGTATTTTTCTAATGGTTCTCGTCAGTTACCACTGTTTTAACTTTCTGAGTGCTTCAGACAGTCATCCAGTCAGCAGCAGTGGCTGTTACTCGGCTCCTCATCACTGGGCCCTGACCACAGAGAACGTCTTATCTGCGCCGCGTGTGCGACCGATCTTAAGCCTGTGCTGATGGATTTGGCAGAGCGCTCGATGGCTGAGTTTTAAGCAGATTCATATCGGGATGATTGAACGAGCTGGGGCTTTGGTAGGCTAGTGTTAGTGCTGTTTGTGCTGTTATTGCTCAAGCAAGGGGAGAGGGTGACACTATAGCTGTGGTGATGGATAGAGAGGCTGAGATTTCCCCAAAGAAAGAGTGAGAGATGGCTGGAAGTAGAAGAGCAGAGGCGGTGGAAGAGGAGAATCTAATTTAAAGTTGTGCATAAATCTGAATAGTGGGTTGTGGTTTATATGTGACATATAATTGCATGTACATGAATTTCACTCTTGAATCTTGAATCGGTTGGTGAGCTGAGATGAAACGCCATGAGACATCTGTTGATATTTTTTATCTGACATTATTACTGAGAAATGGCTCCAATCAAGAGTATGAAAACATCATAAATTCAAGTTTGCCTTCAACACAAGGATTTTTTGATGTGTCATGAGCAAATGCTTTAACCTCTTTGATATATGAAACTTTGAAAACCCATTAGGGTGACATCAAAAACATGTCGCCACAGCAGCAAATGAGGCTGTCTTTTACTTCTTGTGAACATGTAAAATTGGTATCAACAAGTTTGGTGATAGAATAGAAAGAAGATTGAGTAGTTGAAGAAATACTTTGACAATTGGCTTATTTGCTTTCTTGCTGAGTTGGATCAGAAGATTGATATGGACCTGGAGCAGCTTTAATTAGCTTAGACTGGAAGCAAGAGAAAACTGCCAGCATGAAAGGATGTTTGTTCAACAGTCCAACTATGAACACATATAAAACTTCTCAGCCAACATATTGTTCTACCATCATCAACTGTATCTGTTGATCTATTAAACTACTGGCTCGTCATCTATAAAGTTTCCAATGAGTTTCCTGTGAACAGTGTTTGAAGGGACATGAAAATGTATTATTAATTTAATATGTATTAATAATACTGTATTATTATTTGTCGTTATAGTATTATATTATATTTTGGCATAACTTTCCAACAAGTCCTCCAACTTACACAACAGCATGTTGTTCATCTCTACCCCCAAATTACCTCTTTTTAAACAAGGTGAACTACAGTAGAAGGTAGATCTAAGATGCCATTGACAGATTTTTGACATAGTTGGCCTTGTTTGTCAGGATAATCTGACCTCTGACATAAGAGGTTCTTGGTTCCAGACCAGCAAAGCATCGATGCCACTCTAGTACCAGTTTTTCAGGCCTAAGAGCTGTTTCGTTGGTTGTGAAGGTGCTAGGACGTGGTTCAAGGCATTTCATACAACCCACAGATCTGTTTGTCAAAAGGAATACACCCAATATCCGCAGGTGTGTGTGGAAATTACGCCCCTTTGGCCCCAGACATCAAAATAGGCCATGTCAGTGTTTTGTTCACACATTTTTTATCTTTTATCAAGTTTTACCTGTGATGCAGCTGGACTGCAGACTGAAGACCAGTAGCAGAGGATCAGCAGTGGTAAATGGGAGGCAATGAGAGAGGAATGCTGTATGATACAGACCGAAGAAAAGCCAGTCTCCAGGATTAGGCTGACCAGGCTCAGACATACCCCAGAGGTGGACCACAGGGATGGAAGGAATGCTGTTTGTCCAAGTCAGCCATGGGATTGAGTATCCTCTAAAACCATGGCACACATCACTGGACTGAAGAGAGAAAGAAGAGGCAGCAGAATGGTTGGAGAGAGTTCAAACTAAATTGATGGAGTGTATAAAACAAAAAGGAAATATGCAAGTAAACTGTAATTTGTTTAGTCAGTATCTGAGGTAAAATAGTAGTCTAGTCATAACTACTGTGAAGCTGCAGAAACAGAGCAACCAGAGTACTACAACTACTAACCATGTGCAGATCACAGCTCCAAATTCCTAATCAGATTTCATTTATTTGAACTATGTATATTATGCTAAGTGAACACATCCAAGATGAGTAAGTCAGCAATAAGAATGAACTGAACAAAAGGTTTCTGAGTCTAACTAATCAAAGTTTCTGCGATTCTGTTTGATCAGTTTTGCTTCTTATTTATTGCAGTGCAGAAGAGAAAAGCAGGAAGAGGCGGACCCATGCTTGCGTGGCTTTTCTCCAGGTACTTCGGCTTCCTCCCATCGTCAAAAAACATGTGGTTAGGTTAAGGTTAATTCGTGACTCTAAATTGACTTTAAATATGAATGGTTGTCTGTCTCTATATATTAGCCCTGTGATAGACTGGTGACCTTTTCAGGGTGTACCCTGCCTTTCTTAATGGCAGCTGGAATTGGTGCCAGCACCCCCGTGACCCTTAACAGGAAAGGTGGTTAGGATAATGGATGGTTTGATGTCTGACTTCACATATTGGGCAAGACACTGAATCCTGAATTCCCCCACAAATCAATAAAATCGTTTTTTTTCATAAACATCGCTTCAGACTATTAAGTATGAGTGAAATAGGCTGCTTTGCTTTTTTGTGCTTTTTCGATCTCTCAGCTCAAGTAAAATAAAATTGATTAATCAGTGGATCAATATCAATTGTCAAACTTTGATTCTCCTCTTTTATCTCATAGTTCATGAACTGAATCAAACTGAGATTTCTCTTTTCATGGGATAAGATCGTTCACATTCCACATTTTCCTGGTTAAGTCCATTGTGGCTGAAGATGGAGTGAAAGAGAAATCCATAGTAGCAAGCCATCAACAGATGCAGGTAGCTGTTATACTGGAAGCTTTTTTCCTTACCCAGTCTATCAGCATGGCAAATAAGAGCTGTGAACCCTTCTGACCTGCCCCCTGACTCAGATAAGCACTCTAAAAACACTGTGAAGTGGCTCAGGCAGTCGCAGTCACACACCATGGAGCACACTAAGTCCACCGTCATGCCACACTGACAGACACCGCACTATTGAAATGGTCTGGATGTTTGTGTGTGTCTTTAGGAGCTGGCCATGTATCTGTGCGAGCGGGGGTTTATGTGTGTAGACGCTTATCTGCATACATGGGTGTCACTTCTTATTTGTTGTCATGATGTGTTTTCCCTCACCTCTATCCGCCGCACTCCCCCAACATACCATCAGAGCATTGACAGACGCATCACTCTCTGTGCTTTATAGCCACCGAGGAAACGAGGTAAACAAAGCCTGCAAAAGAAGAAGCCATGTTTCTTATTTATGGTCAACAATTTTTCACAGGATTTAGGAAAGAGGCTGCACCTGAATTATTGGAGAGGCCTATTGCGATGGATGGCAAGGCAGGAATTTTATCCATAACATTTCCTGTATATGCCCTAGTGTTCTCTAGTCTGTGAAAGGATTTTTCATCTTCAGCTCTGTCTCTTTTCCCTGTGCACTGTTCTCAGGGCCTCTTGTCTGGCAGCACGGTCGATGACAATCTGGCCTCTGTGTTTATTTTTTCTGTCCGCAGATAATGACCACAGCACCAAGGCTATAGAGAAACTATGGAAAGATGAGCACAGACACACACACACACACAGATGAAAGTCTTACAAAGGGAATTTGGACCTTTCTCTGCAGCAACCACAGTCAGTTGAGGGCAAACTTTTTAGGATGAAGCAGAATCCACAAAATGGTCTTGTTGATTTAAACACAAATGATTTTTTTTATAGCTCTAAATGCTAGTTTGCAAGTAGAACTGAGTGGACCCCTACTGGTCTCTGCCACACTGTCTGTGCTGCTTTGGCAATCCGGAGAGTTTCCACAGCTTCTTAACAGAAATGCTGTAGATGAAATCCATCCCAGTGCTGGTATTGTTTAGTTTTTTGATATTCAGGTCTATGTGACCTGTTCTCAATGTTTGCTAAAACAAAAAGGGGTCTACATTTTTTCAGCATGACGCTC
Source organism: Ctenopoma multispine (assembly GCA_034779795.1). Taxonomy (NCBI): domain Eukaryota; kingdom Metazoa; phylum Chordata; class Actinopteri; order Anabantiformes; family Anabantidae; genus Ctenopoma; species Ctenopoma multispine. The sequence goes on from JAUYWH010000013.1 coordinate 17,613,036, forward strand.
ATTGGTCTTAGTTTATTTACTAACATTTTGGCCATGGCAGATGATTGCCCACCCTGAGCCTGGTCCTGCTGGATGTTTCTGCTCACGTTGGATTTGTTGGGTTTCCTAACGTTACTATGTAAAATGCTTTCAGATGACTTTGTTGTGATTCAGTGCTATATTAATAAACTGCATTGAGTGCATACTCTACACACACACACATACTTCTGCAGTGAACTAATAATTGACAGGCAACAGGTTGTAAATGTCATATTTTAAGAAGCATAAAGTATTTGATTTCTCATTTTCCAGAGAGTGTTTACTCCGTGTCTCACAGGAACCTACATGTACATTACAGTTCTCTAAACTAGGAGCAGAGTGGTGTAGAAAATCAGGGTTGCCTGTGCATCTCCTTGTCACTATTGATCATTACACAGCAAAAAGCTGATTTTGGATTACAGAAAAGCTTAGTTTGGAGGGAGTATCCACTTTAGAAAATGAGGATTTTTCAGGGCCTTCAGGAAGTTGCAATGTTGCAAAAGCAAGTTCAGCCAGTGACAGAATTTGGGCAGGTTTTCCAAAACATTGCAGTGCATGTTTGATATTTTTAGGCATCTTTTTCATTATTCATTGATTGAAAATAAACCTCACTGTACTGACTGGCTGATGGACTCCTCATCAAATATACTCAGTTCAGAACAAAACGATACTGATGAAAACATTTGAAACTATAATTTTTTAAATATACATTAAAGATGTTTTATTGCACATTTCTTGATTGAAATTCTTTTCTTTACTATTAAATCTTCTCATACAAATGTTTAACAAATGCGACCTGTGGTGACCTGCAGCAGAAGTAACTGTACATGTGGTGTAAGTAGCTTGTACTTCAGATGAAATCAACATTTGTTCAGTGTTTCTTATACATATTTGTTTGAGGTCGACTACAGCACTAAGTAGTTACTATAGCATGTCTCAAATTGTCACTAAGATTTTACATTTACCTCCCTTATTTATTTCTACTTTTTTGCAACTCCGCAAAACAGCTTTTAAAAAATCCCAGTGATCAGCTTACCGACCGAGATCGGCACATTACTTGCAGACTTTCAAAACAGACTGGTCCAGCAGATGATTTTACCGTGAGCTTTATGAGGAATTGTGTGCACAGAAAGCGAGTTGGCAAGAGAAGTTGAGGTCAGGAAGCTTGGATGTGTTTCTGCTGTGGCTCTGCTAGTGAAACAATACTCCCTCTTCTGGTTTGGAACAACACAGGGTGAAACGGATTACAGTGTTTCATACCACATTAAGAAATGAAGGAAACATCTGGGAGCGTAAGTGAAGTCAGCTACGAGGAGAAAGGGATTTTTTTTGTTTGTTTTTTTTCCCTGCATATATACAGTCAGTGTCTTTAAGTCATGTTGTAAGTGGATACAACATAAACCTGTTAGTGTGTTTTGTCTTTGTCATTCTTGGTTTTACACAACTCAAATCATCAGTCAAAAGATTCTAGACTGTAAATGTACATCTAATTATATATTGTTCTTCTACAGAACAGTGACAGAGTATGTATGTCAATATTTTTCATATTTAATTTTTTTCCTGCCTTTGATTCAACAAAATCACCTAACTGGAATATTTTTATTTTCATTTATATTTTATAATTAGTAATTTACTGTTTTATCCTGTTATTCATCTTGGCAAACCGTTTTCTTAAGAAAATGTATTCATTAACTTACAACCATGATTGGTACAAATAACAAAACAGATAATAACTACAACAGTAATAAAATATAAATCATTTAAACAAATGTAGCACATTCCAGATAAAGGCACATAGTTTACCAATAACCTTTTTCTTCTAGGCTGTCTGCCTGTAGTAATAACATTAATTTATTAAGATACAATACTTACTCTGTTTCAATGTAAAAAAGTAATGGATTAGAAAAGTCTGTTCTCCTCAGTTCCCAAAAACTAACAATGTTGTAAAAGAAAGTGTTTTTTTTCTTTTGTGGAAAGTTGCTTTGTAGCATTACAGACCCCTTACAAATTTGGATAAACCTTCCTTTTACAGTTCTATGAATACAAGGCATTTACCCAGTAAATATATGGAAACATATAGTATACTAGCAGGTAGTAAGTCTGTAAATACAGCTGAAATATTAAGAAAAAACCCAGCTATTGTTGTGTTACAGTGTGACTGGTTTAAATTGATAATATCTCAGATGTAGTTGTGTATTCCTTAGAAAACTACATAAGCAATTTGCCTACCACCTTGTCTTTGGTTGCTTAGTTCCATACACAGATCTTAAATTGAATACAACATATAAGTTCATATTTTCATCGTCTTTAATAAATGATGTAGGGTTGGGGTTTTAAATTTAACATAAATTGGTGCTGTAAGTCTCGTTGTAAAGGAATTCCTCAAATATAATTAGGTTTTTGCTCCAGTGAACAAAAACTCTTCAGAAATGATGCTAAATAGTTTTCCTGTAGAAAATGTAGAAAGAGCAAATAAATAAAGCTAAATCTTTCTTTTACAATGTAGGAGCAACGCTTGTCAGAAGAGATGTTATTACTTAAACAAGAATTGCCTTCAAATGAAGACGCGTTTCCAGTCCTGGTCTCTCTGAGGTTACTCACTTCCTCTGTAAAAGATTTCTTCTTTTTTTTTCTTCCATGCAGTAATTAGCTGAATTTCAGCAATTACACAAACAAAAAGCAGAGAAGTGGCACATGTGGAGGCTTTTAGCTGGGTCATTTTAAAACAAAGGCTGCAAAAAAGAGAGAAGGAAAGTAAAAAAGGAAAAGCAAGCTGAGAGATGGAATTTCTCGTCATCCATCTCATACACTGGATTTCAGCTCTCTCTTTACCCCCTCTTTCTCCCCCACCGTCACTTTTCACCAGCTATTGTTCTCAGTGGGCAGATTTCTCTTTTTTTTTTTTTTTTTCCTCCTCAGACACGATAAAGTAGTGCACACTCATATCCTCAGCACGGCTTCAGCAAAACAAAGAGCTGCGGTGAAAAATGAGAGACCCCCCCCCCCCACACACACACACACACCTTTCACTATGCACAGCTTGCAGAGCCTATTATGGAGGTCAAGTGGTTGATAGCTGCGCTTCAAATAAAAGTTTGATGTTTATTTTGCAAGATTTCCCCTTCAGGCCTCTCCTAAGAATATAAAAGCACCTCAGAGATTCATTTTCTTCTCCTGATCTGAAAAGCGACAAGCGAGAAGAGCTGTGAAATGAATCACCTGATCTGTTCATTCACTTAAGCTGACGCATGTGTACACGACATGTCCTGTATCTCTGCGTTTGGCCTGTAAACGCATCGTCTCTGCAGACACGCAATGTGTTACACACAATCTGTCCAAGCACTATCAAGATAAAGAGGAACTATTTCCGTTTTCATCAGAGCAGCAGAAAAAAAACATGCGCCTAAAGAGGCCATTGAGAGATTTGCCTGCAAATGACCAGAGACAGGCAATTCAGAAATTCCCTCCAGACAGTGATTGGACAGAAATGACACATCTATTTATGAAATGCATGTAATCATTTTGGGCTCCTTATTCTCAGCAGATCAGCATTAGAAAATAGTATCGTGTCCCATGTTGGGCGGCGTAATGATGCTTAATGGAGGCAGCAGCCGAGCCTATTTATCGCCTGTCATTTCCGGCTCTTTCTCTACCTTTTTTTTCCCTCTGTGTTTCAGGGATTACATGAGAAATTAGATTAAATGACTTTTTATTTGTCCACTTCTCCCTGTCCGTTTCCTGCATGCCTGCTTCCATTTCAAATTCCTCATCTCCATACCCCTTCAGTGATAGAGATTTAAAAAAACTTTTCCTTTTTCAACCTCCTTCTCCATACACACACGCACACACGCACACACACACACACACACACACACACACACACACACACTCACTCACATGCAGGCGTCAGACTCTATCTAAAAGCTGTCACTGTGGCCCTGCACAATGCGAATCAGATCAATGGTATTTGAAAGAAAACAAGAAATTGGAAATACTACACACTCTGAGGAGGAAACTACTGGAGCAGCTGTGGATCAGTTGGTAGGCCAGTTACAGTATAAATTAGTGTCCCTGGATATGACACTGAACCCTTAACCCTAATCCTTTGAACCTGACTTCTAATTTAGGTATGATGCTGTTTTCTCTCTAATTTGCTTCACTTTAATCATTCACACACACACACACACACACACACACAAACAGAGATCAATGGTTTTGGATGAAACAGATCATTTTAAAAGGTGTGTGTGATCATGAGGGATCAAAGCCAGCTGTCATACACGTGCACTCTGAATGACCATTTACTTTTCAGATTAAATCCTGAAAATACTGTGGTGACTTTTTTTTTTATTTGAACTGCAGTGTGGAGCCTTCAGTCAGCAAACATGGCTTTAGCTAAATCCCTTGTGGGGATGTGGGGAAGAATTGTGCAAACAAGCTCAGCATAATGCTGTGTTTAATAGACTGCCATAGGGTGACTTTATGTATCTGGTCATATGGAGGTTGACCTTTGAACTCCATGAACACTTAATACTGCCACTTGTCAGGTCACAAATTGGTTGAGAAGTAGTTTCTGTGAGCCTCAGCAGTGTGAACATTGATCCCACTGATACACAAACAGAAAAAAAGCAGAAGCGATGGTGATGCAAACAACTACAGTGATGTGGGCAGACTGTTCCAGCTTCATCTACTCCATTTGTTATGTTCCTGTTCAAGTGTCGACTGCCATTCTCCTCACACTCACACTGACCGTCTGGTGTTTCACTGTAGCTCCTGTGCTGTCGGATCATTCCCACTTTTCTCCAACAGTGCTGCAGAACAGGACTAATGGAGAGGTAGATACAGTGACATGTGTTCACAGTCAGACATGTCTGAACAGTAAAAATATATTGTCCCTATGTGATCAATAGGTTTCAGACAGATTAGCAGGGCAGCAGTGTTCCACTGGCTGAATGGGTGGGCTGTGCATGATGTGGGCTGGTGGGGGAAGGCTGAAGAAATCAATGGCAGCCAAGTGCACATCAGCAGGATATTAGTACTGAGGAAATTCCTGGGCACACCCCCACCTCTGGGAAATCCAGACTGATGATTCCTGTGCTTCTTTCATTGATCAGCTTCTAATCAGCTGGATGTTTCAGAAGGTGTATATGTAGGTGATTGGTGTGGATGGATGCTGTCCCTGACTGTGTCAGTCAGTTTTGTCTCTGTGTGGCAGGTTCTGCACCTCAACAGCGAGAAGTGTGAAAGATCCGGACGCATTACAATATTTAATTAACTAACAGTGAGTAATGGATGAAGAACTGGATTGGACCTGAAATGTTCACAAGTTCTACAACAATACTACCTTAATACTACTACTTTAAAACTAACATGAATGAAATGACCTGAACGTGGAACTTCGCCCATGTCAACTGGGCAAGAAACATGTGCTGAGGAAAGCAATGCACTGTTAACTCAAACTCTCGAACAGCTATGAGCCTCGCAGTGAAACTGTTTTAAATGGCTCCTTCCCAAATCCTGAGACTTTTCTCCCTTAAAGCAAAAAAAAAAAACTGACTTGTTCCACAGCAGCTTTGCTGTCTGCCTAACATCCAAGTCAATCCCCAGGCCCATGGGACTAATCTGCATGGTCAGAGGTTAAGGGGTCAGCCACTGGGTCCTGCTCCTGAGGAACCTCCCGGCTGGGATTGCTTCACTTCTCCCCCTTCCTTCACAACACTTAGCTCCATAGTGCCTTAATTATTTTCCCAGTACTAGACCTTCTCTCTCCCCCATTCCTTCCCTAAACTCCCCTGGTATTTGGGGTAAATGGAAACGCACAGGCCTGGAGGGAGCTGCAGGACTGAGGACTAAAGAATGGGGCCTCAGCTTTTTCTCTGTGGCTCAAGAATAGTCATTTACTAGGCTGGGAGGCTGACCCAAGGCCTGGGGCTCAGGACCTGTGTGGACCTGGTTTAATTATATTAGCTGCAATATTCAGACCCCTTGGCCTTGGCTTTCAAAAGCACTTTAAGTCAGGATGGTTTTCATTGGGGGGACACCTGTCAACTAAGTTTGGTGTGCTGCACTAAGCTCCATCATCATAAGTATTTGTCAGACAAGGTCATGTCACATTAACTAGTGATGTACACACAACTTTCCCCTTCATTTTTCCATCACGGCTGCTTTTGTAGTGAGCCGCTCATGACTGACAGTCCTGGTCCGCCCACTTGTCATTTAGACAGACTGGGTGGTCAGGATCACACACACACACACACATGTGAGAATGCAAGCAAACACATACATACACACACAGTTCTGGATACACACACACACCCTTAGATATTGTCTGATCAAGCAGCACATTTATTTGTTTGTACATCTGTTTCTCTGTGATTGAGCAGCTTCATTATCATGTCTGTGGATCTGTCTCACAGATGCAGCACAGGTCGGGGAGCTGGCTTTTGGCTACAATCCCTGTTGGACATGGTTTTAAAAAAAAATGAAATGAATAATTAACAGTCACTTGGAAGCATAAATGTGCAGTGCCTAGCCATGTAATGCGTCTCCATGTAGAACATTACCAAAAGACGAGAGAGATGAAATTAGCCTTGTGTTCCACCTAATTGCTGAGCTCTGGCAAATTAACGTGCCCCTTTATTCAACCTTGTGTTTGTGAAATGCTATTCATGCTGTCTGTTTCATGTTTAAAATCAACAGATTTGCACATGAAGAGATTAAGCATCTCTATTAATTACACTAACATTCGCATCCTGTTCGCTGCCTTCACACATCACCTTATTATGGCAGACATAAAGCAGTGGGACACATTATGTGGCAGAGGTTCTGTATGTTTAACTTGGTACTGTGTTGCATGGAGGGAAATGAAGGTGCTAGACAATGCTAGCGTTTCTGCTAATGCTAATTACTGAATTAGAAAGATATACAATGTGCCGATAGCCCCCTTTCGTAAAGGAACCGTGATCCTGTGTATTTCTATGTGAAACTCTCCTACACTGCACACTCACATTAATTAATACTAAGCTTTTAGCAGCACTGTTGGGAATTAAACCATTTCCCTTGTATTTATGGCTCCAGTGAAAAGTAGATATTAGCTAAATCTTGTTTCCAAGTCAGCCGTCTCTAAATCAAGCAACTTTTCGAATCAATGTAAAAAAAGTGCAAACTGGAGTCAGAATAAAACATATAGAAGTAGTTAATTCTTTTTTTTAAAGGGGAGGCAGCATTTTAGCCTTTCCACCCTCTAAAGTGTACATTGGCAGTGTAGCCACATGTCTCTCTTTTCACGATTGCTTTTGGATTTCCAGCCTCCATTAATCAGCATATGATTTAACTGTGAAGCCTGTCATTTGGAAATATAATCTCCTTTCAGAACATGTATTATATTATTATGTATAATACTATTATTATCGTTGGTCTTCTTTTCACGAGTGAAGTTGTCTTGACTTGTTTTAATATAATAACCATGTGTAATATCAGTCAACAAGGTTTACATCCTTTTTTCATTCTCTACCTCTTTAGTTCTGCAGTGTTGTGTATTTATTGTCTTGTCTAACGATTGTAATTGTATTCTTCTTTGCTGGCACAAAAAATGTAAGGTAAGGTTAAGAGACTACTGTCACCTTTCCAACCACGGTGTCCTCCTGACGGTAACCTTTGCATCTCACACAGACCCAGAGGGACACCTGTAGAGTCAGTACGAGATGCCAAAGCACTTGAAAGCCTCATTGTTTCACAACCTGGGAATGACAACAGACTGACTATATTGCTCATACGCGTGCTCGCCACTCAGAAGCAGCTTGATCGTACAGAAGCCCTTCATTAACATACATTTTACTTAGATTCAGACAAGTAGCTGAAATGTCATTAAACATTGTCCTGTAATATCCCTTTAACAAAGTTGGAGGTTTAGATGATTTATCAGTTTACATTAATGTTACACATATAATACACAGATGCGAGCCAATTATAACATGTCTGTCTTGATTTTCTAATTTTGTGCCAATAAAAAAAAAAAACATGCATAATGTCATGTGTTAAACTAACACAGTGTCTCTTTGCCTTGCATAACCAAACCTGGTGGTGGTTTGAGATGTTGGGTTGGTTTGGTCTATTTCACCAGACCACAGATATAGTGGAAACTGGATAATGTATATAGAATAATAATTTCCTCTCATTGACAAATAGTAGTAAGTCGATCACCGGGATGTCTTTTATTCTTTTAGTATAATGACTTCTGGGTTGCGAGGTTATGTGTCTAAATGAATTAATGTAATATAAAGTTTTCAAACCACCAGTGAACAGATATAAGCTCTACAAAGAAAATGTGACCATGGTGATGGCAGATTTACAGGATGTATTACTATGTTTGTGTATATAAGAATGGCTTTATGCAGTATTTTGTAATCATCTCAAAACTGCGTGTGTGTATTGTGTACAGTTTAATATATGAAGATATTACGCATCTGTTATGTGGTAGGCTGTACATCATGACACAGGATCTGTCACCACCCTGCAGCAAACATCTTTATTTTGATCCCAGTGAATCAAGCGTGAAGGACATCCCCTTGTGGCTCATTTTATTTTTTAGTCCTCCCCCTGTATGCTCTCCTTCTCCTCCCTCTCTCCCTTACATGCTGTCCCTCTTTCATACATTCTCTTTCATTCTCCTTCACATAGATTACTGTGCCACAGCTTAGGGGTCTGGAGAACTGCCTACTCCAGCCAGCTTAGGTGAATCAGTTGCTATGGCAATCAAACCCAAATAGCCAACAATGGCATGCTAATTATGGTTATTACTGTACGAGAACTGTTCCAAGAAAATGAGAGATGTTACTTTTCATTGAAGGATTAGAGAAAGAAAATGTCAGAGGTGAGGCAGTTTGGACAACATAATTCATAACAGAAAGCTGATTGCAGAAGCGTTGGGTCCTGCAAACAGCAAAGTCCCCTGACTGTTTTGGTGCAAAATGGAGGGTCCACGAAGACGTTTATAGCCTTTGGCTCTGAGCGACTGACATTAAAACCTGGAGTTAGCTGTGTGGAAAAATTGGGCGCAATTAAACTCCATTGTGTGGAAGCTCAACGTTGTGTGATGTCATCTAAGTGAATATGCCTTTGGTGAGATGCACTTCAAACAGAATAATACAATAATGTTCCTGGATGTGAAAGTAAAATCATCAACACCTTTCTTTAATAAAAGTAATGTCATACTCAACATGTTCCATTCCACAAGATTTCCTTGATCTAACTTAATGCTGTTAAAGACCCAATATGCAGCGCTTCAGATTCAAGTATAGAGTATAACCCAACCAAAGCCCGAGAGTGTGTTGGCCAAGCCCGACTCAAACTCAACAAGCTTACTGTCCTTTACTTTAGACTACAGCTCCCAACCTCCATGCATTAAAAACTAATTTACAGGGTGTATATCAATGGAATACCATTGGTAGTACAAAAGAACATACTAATACATGCGTGTAGGTACAAGAGAGCAAAAAAAACATTTGTGAGAACAATTCATACTATAGTATTTTCTATGAAATATCTATTCTAATGTTATGTGATACGTACGACTTGTCGTGCATGCTAACCAATAACATTGCATTTGGCACCTTAGCAAGAACATGTATTTTTGAATAACTAGGTACTTATACTGTTTTACAGGAAATAGAAAGAACATTACTGTGCCACAAAACTGGAAATCTGGAGGATAATAACCACATAAGTGATTTATCACCATTGGAGACTATTTTGGGAACAAATTAAATCACTTTCCTTTACTTTATAACACAGTCTGCACATATTGTACTTACCTTGCAACTACAAGGGACAAAAGAGTTAACATTAAACAAAAGTACCTTTAAACATGGGTGGACTAACTCAATCCACTTACACTAATGCACTCACATTGTCAAAAGAGCATATTAGCTATGCTCTTGTGTCCATGTGCTGTTTACCATAATAATGTTTACAATAATTTTTTTCATGGGGATGAACCTGTACAAGACACTGAAAAAAAGGTCCTGTTGGTGTCAAACAGAAATACTCATAGTTAAAAAGTGATAATAGGTAAATGTGTACATTTTTTGATTGTGCAAGGTGCAAATTTCATCTGCCAGTGGTGGCTGGAGCCAACACAAGAATCTATCATTGATTTTTGCTTACTATGCGTAGGTTCTTCCTTATTACCCCAACTTTGCGTCTTACCTTATATCTCAAAGTACACACTAGAATGCATGGATCTTAGTCCTAGTCTTAAATTGTGGAACAGCCCTGTTGAAATGATTTGATCAGTATCTTAGACTAACTAAGTTTAACTTTACATTCAGTAAAGGTGAAACTAAAATGATTAAAACATCTAAACAATATCTTACTCTCTTCTTTCCACTTTATTCCTGGTTAAGTCCCTCTAGTTAACTCTGTGACAGACTGTAAAACATACGTTAAATGTGCTATTTATTATTGTACGGACGTCTGTGAGAATGCCACACTTAGTTTTAATAAAGCAAATGTTCAACAGGTAAACAGCACAGTTACAGAATAGCTATTCATCTCCAGATCCTTTTTTTTTTTTGCTACCTCCCAGGTACTAATGGACCTTACAGGTCTGCTAATGTACTGTAGCTGCTTCCTGTGTGCTGTTCGATAGTCATCTCTGTGGGGCTGGCACACGTCGGTACACATCCTCAATTGATATTCTGGCTCTTAAGTCTTTTCAAAAAGGCTTTCATAACATCCATGTTTACCACAGTGGAGGGCCTGCGGTGACAGTGAATGGGAAGAAAGAAGAAGTAGAGGAGACTGAGATGAGGGGGGGGGAACAGGAGGTGGATCAACACGATGAAGCTCAGCCATTTCCAAGCTGTCTGTTCCTCTCGCATCTAGCCATTACCAGCATTAGCATCTTCTTGTCAGCTTTCTGGCTAATTAGATCCAATGGTGTGTGTGTGTGTGTGTGTTTACATGTGTGTTAAAGCTGTTGCCATGGTGACAGTCATCCTCTATCCCACTAACAGAACACTAGCAACTGGCAAGCCTCCTTTCAAAACACCCACATTAGGGTGGCTAATGTACTACTTACGATACTGTGGCTTCCAGTGCTACCTTTTGTCAGGCTGAGAGCTACAACCTTCCAGCTGTACTATTAAAACTCTTCACAATCTGAACACATGCAGGAAACATGTAAATACAGGCTACTCGGACTGAACATTTACAGAGACTTACCACCTGTTAATGTGCTACAACAAGGCTCCCTCTCTCTGTTTCTTCTACAGTTTCCTGCCTTGTTAGTTTTGTCTTCCACTGGAACTAGTTTCGCATCAACCCACCACCACGTGCACTACATGGAACCCTTCTTGCTGAAGCTGCCGTGCTGACTGTGAGCAATGCAGGAGCTGGAATTCAGAATAAAGAGATCACAATAACACCTAATTGAAAATAGTAATGGATGAAATGAAAGGTTGTAAAGATTGTTTCACCCATTTAATTAATTGGTTTTATTGTGGATTTGATTTCAAGCATTCTTGAATGTAAGAAACCTGCATTCTCATATCATCAAGATCATTCACAACTACTGATATGAACCTAATGCAGGTGTGAGTACAGATAGAGTGTTCAGAGTGAATAAAACGATGATTAGAGAAGAGAAAGGGGAAAAAAGACAATCTTAGAATGCAACAAATAAGAAATTACTTTATTAATCCCCATGGGAAAAGTATGGAAGGCAGCTACACTTAGGGAGTTTGGGGTTCAGTATCTTGTCCAAGGACAATTTAACATGTGGCAGTGAGGAACCGGGGGTTGAACCACTGACCTTGCAGTTCACCCATAGCCTCCCCATTTTCTTTATAAACTTTATTGATCCTCATGGAGAAATTGCTGTTGGACTATTAGGTCACAGTCAATATGTGAAGATATATTCTAGCGAAGCACAAAACGTCCTGTCATTGATAGAGACGGGAAAGCAAGAGTCAAGTTTGAAACAGAGAGGTCAAAGCCTGGAGGCAGTGTATAGTCTTTCCCCCTCGAACTTGCCATTTTCACCGGGATAAAATAAGAGCGTTGTGTATCTCGGAGAGTGCGGCAGCCTGATAGGGAGGGGGTGTCACCAGGAAGGTTTAAGCTGCTGTCAGTCAACGTCACTCCCTGCTATTTAGATTCCAATTACACCTGTCAGCTCAGTCTCAGCCCTCATCTGTCTCTCTCTCTCTCTCCCCCCTTCTCTGTGTGTCTGCCTCATTTATACCCTAGCACACTCTGCTTCTCCATGTTCTACAAGACTATGTGCTCATTCTTTTCCTTTCTTTATTCATCTGTAGCCTTCCTCTGTGTCACTCAGCATTACTGTGCGCTCAATTCTCTACCGCACTTTTCTCTTTATTCACTGCTGCTTTAATCCTCTTTGTTTTACATTATCTTACACACCGAGGATGCACAAGTTTCATTCGCGACGTATTGCAAACAGGCCGAAGGAAAACAGCAATGTGATATTGACACTTTTTGATGCATGACCAGCTACAAAACTGAAAGAAGTGATTCTGGTGTCCCTGGTTGACAAAATCAAGGCCAAAGACATGTCTTTTCAGTATTACTCTATGACTGCAGATGAGCTATGGAATTAATAACATTAATAGCAGATGAATAGTTCTGTCTAAAGAAAGGATCTAGATGATCACGTCAACTAAATTTTTAAGTTTATCTATATATATTACAATGAAACTACTGATTTTTTTTTTGACAAATCCATCACTCAATTCTATGGTCTTATGCAGAATCTGATTTTGTTGGAAGCAGCAAACTAAGGCAGTCCAGATGTCCCTCTCCCCAGCAATGTTTTCTACAGCTGCTCCTCCTGGGGAATTCTAAGGTGTTTCCAGCCCAGATAAGATATATAGTATAAAATCTCTTCACCATGTTGTGCTGTCTTATCAGATGTCACTGAACCGCTTCAAGTAGCTCCAGTGTGAGTGCTCTCCAGATGTCTGAGGTCCTAACCCTGTGAGGAAGAGCCCAGTCAGTTATGCAGGAGATGCATTTCCGTCTCTTGTGCTCATGATAATTTTAATTCAGTCACTACACAAAATTCATCAACACATCACTAAAGGTGATGTTTGGAAAGTACACTGTAAATTGAAATTGCAACCCTCACAATAGGGGGGTCATGTGCTGCTATGGGTCATATCAGAGGGTAAGAACAATTAACATATTTATGCTTGGTTGGTAGACTTGTTGGATAACGCTGGTTGATACTCCTTTGTTTGCTTTCTTTCTTTTTTTTACATGAATTTTATGTGAATACCCTGTTACCGTGTGAAAACGACAATGCCAGACGTTTTTTGGCCAAGGTATAAAATTGCATAGGCATACCTAAGTGCTATTTAATAATAGGTCTTTAATAACAAAATATATGCAAATGAATTAAAAAATAGGACACATTTGAGCGCGAAAGAAGAAATGCAAAATGCAGTAAGCGATATTCTTCTTACCGATAGAGCAAGTAGTCGTTAAAGCCTTTTTTAAAATCACCTTTCGCAAACTTTTCGTAAACCGCTACACGTCTTCAGAAACAGCGCCGTTAACTGGCATTTGAGATAGCTCTTTACCAAACCGCTCTCGCCTGTTGACAATTAACACCCAGATGCTATTTCACACTCTGCCGACTTGCCTTTCGGCATTGTACAGAATGCCTAATGAATGTACTAAATATGGAAGTGTTTCACACTTTGCGATCCCATTTTTGAAATTGTATACATTGCCTACGCATTCTATAGAATGCCAGTTCTTATACATTGCCTTCATTTTTCCATTCTCTTTATTGCTTTATTCTCCATTATATCTTTTTCAGCAGTTTTTGTTCCAGTGTCATATGGCATCAAACCATAGCAATGGTACCAAGCAATTCACTCTGGAAAATGCTGTTGAAAAACCCAACAGCAAGGTCAGCGTAGGGTGAGACGCTATTTGATGCCTCATGAAATGTCCTGCTTGCACACATATCCAAGAATACTGTTGCGAGCACAGAAGACCTGAGGTGTGTGTGTGTGTGTGTGTGTGTGATCACTGTTGGGTGCGAATATGGCTCCATCTGTGGCTAATAATGTTTAACATGTTGGAAGCCTCTCCACTGCAGCTTCTGCCACTCCATAAATCACACACATCTGGTCCACTGATCCCCTGCTGCTGGTGGCATGGAAATACAGAGATGCACGCACACACACACAGACACACACACATACAAATAGCACAGCGTATAACAATATACACCTATGGCAACTTTTTTTTATTTTAAAATATAGTAATAATCTTTTTTCAAACTGTGTAGTGTACATGCATTGTAATGCCCATATGTAATGTCACGCTCTGTTAATGGGTACAACAGCCACACATTCAAAGCACCTAAGCTTTCAAAGCTCTTCAAAGCACCTTTTTATATTAACACATTCTGGGTGCATGTATGTTTCAGGTCAATCACTCACACACATATATACAGAATATTCTGCAGCCAAGCTGGCACATTTACTTGGCTGTTAAACTACATTATTCCATCACTTTGTGACTCATGCTATAAGAGTCAAAGCAAAGTTAGGGAAAGTGATGGATGGTGGGCAGAGCCTGCTCACAGCAGGAGCCTGCAGAGGCTAAAACCTTTTTTAAAAATTAAAGATTCACTCCTCAGACCTCAGTCCTATTTTGAAAAAGTCTTGTGTATGCGGAGTGTCCTCAAAATCCATGTGCTTTAAGAGAAATACAACTGATTATCAAGGTTTGGCCGAGCAATGGATGGGACACAAGCAGGAAGGAGTGCTCTTCACCAAGTGTTTTTGTTTTAAACATTAAGACAATTAAGACATTCTAACACTGTTTCCATGTGAAAACAAAATAATCTATTCAGGGTATTTTTTCTAATTGTCTAAACATAAAAATATCAATAATACAAGTTAGAATTCTTAAAGTCAGAACACCTCCCTCTGTTTCCATGTGGTTCCAATATGGTAGACTCCAATCCTCCCATACTATAAATAGCCTTGGAATCTCCTGTTTCCTGTTTGGCAGTTTGAATCTGTGACTTTACAAACATTTGGTAACTAAGATTCAGAATTCAATTCAATTCAACTTTATTTATATAGTGCTTACTTTTTGTTAAGGTTTTAGACCTTACACAGAATATATATACACTTCAAGTCAAACGTTTGGACACACAGATAAAAAACATAACAAAGGAATATTTACATAAACATACAGAGGCCCAGATTCTGCACACATTAGTACTGTCTTCCAATAGCATGTTATGTTTGGTAATGCAAATGTATGTAAGGATAACTGATCATTATAAAACCATGTGCAATGATGGTAACACAACTGAAGACATGTATCTTTTCATGAAGAACATGGTCATTCCTATGTGTGTCACACATGAACAATCCCACTTAAGCAAGCACTAGGCAACAGTGGAGAGGGAAGAACTCCCTTTAATGGAAGAAATCTCCAGCAGAACCAGACTCCGGGTGGGCGGCCATCTGCCTTGGCTGGTTGGGGTTAGTGGACAGAGGAGAGAGAAAAGAACAACAACAGAGATCAAAACAACAACAACAATAGTATGGTTAGAGCAAGACAGCAGGTTCAGAAGCATCCTTTATAGCAAGCTTTAGAGCGGCCTGGTAGCTCAATGGGTTAAGCGTCAGACTGGGATGCAGAAGGTCGCAGGTTAGAATCCCAGCCTGACTCTGAGCCCACCCCCCACCAGGTGTGTGCCTGAGCCAGACACTCAGAGCTAGCTCCCTGTAAGTCGCTTTGGATAAAAGCGTCTGCCAAGCAAAGTAAAGTTAAAGTTAAAAGTAAAGCTTTATAGTATTTATCATAATAACTGAAGTCAATAAACAGCTAACATTTCTTACCTGTACTCTGATCTTCCTAATGAATCAGACATTGATTTACAGTGTAACAGTGTGCAGTGTAACTACACATCTCATGCTGTGTTTACAGACATGCAGAAATGTGGAAAATGTGACTGTACCAAAATACATTATTAATTGGTTTTGAGCTATTATTTGCGTAACGTAAGACTTAAACAGCGTGAAAATGTACATGTCTCCCCGATGTTCATTTTGTCCACAGCAAACACTTATATATTTTGTAAGAATTTGTAAGTAAAGTAAAGTTCCCACACTATCTGAACGCAACATGATTAAGCGCGTACCTTGTGCCAGAACAGGGCCAAAAGTCTGAAACTAAAAAAATGTGGTCTGTACTTAAAAAAATAAGATCTGTACCTGAAGAAAAGAGTTGAAACTGCAGGAAAGACTAAGATTTGCAACTGTAAAAAATAAAACATGAATCTGAAAACATTTTTAATAAGTGTTTATTCAAAAAATGATTCAAATTTATATTTAAATTGAAAACCCTTTAAAACAAAATTGTTTAGTTTTGTTCTTAATTTTTTTCAGGTTAAAGCAGCAGTACAGTAACTTTTGGTTTCAAAGTTTTGTTTTTTAAAGCAACATCAAAGCCCTTAGAGCACCTTAATTTCTTTTAAACAAGCTTGGAGCCTAACCAGTTGATTAGTTTAATCTGGCTTCTTAGATAAATATGGCTTTGTGTCATCTGCATAACAATGGGATTTTATTAAGTGTTTCCTTAAAATATTGCCCAGCAGAGACATTTACAAAGTAAAAAGAATTGGTCCAAGCACAGAACCCTGTGGAACTCCATAACTTACTTTTATGTGCATTGAGGACTTATCATCAACATTAACAAATTGCGATCTATCTGATAGAAACCAGCTTAGTGTTGTTCCTTTAATTGAAATTACATGCTCCAGTCTATGCAATAAAATGTAATGATCTATAGTGTCAAATGCAGCACTAAGATCTAACAAAACAGGTACAGAGAGAAGCCCGTGGTCTGAAGTTAAGAGAAGATCATTGATAATTTTAATGAGTGCCACTTCTGTACTATGATTTACTCTAAATCCTACCTGGAAATATTCATACAGATTTTTACTGCGCAGGTGGTCACATAGCTGTTTCGCAACTACTTTTTCAAGGCTTTTTTAAAATAAAAGGCAGATTGGATATCGGTCTATAATTGGCTAAAACCCCTGAATAAAGAGTAGTTTTTTGAGTAGAGATTGTACTACAGCTACTTTAAAAGCCTGTGGTAGATAGTCTGTTAGAGATACATTTATCTGCTCTAATATGGACGTGCTGATCAAAGATATAACATCTTTGAGCAGTCTAGTAGGAATGGGGTCTAAGAGACATGTAGAAGATTTAGATGAGTTAATTATTGGAAATAACTCTGCATGATCTACAGGAAAGAAGCAGTCTAAGTAAGACTGAGGTCTTCCAAACAAATCTAGAGCTGATGGACAAGTGAGTCTATCCATGTCCATAAGAAGGAAGAAGAAGGATCTGATATTTTTTTTCTCTCATAGCTATAATTTTATTTGTAAAGACGTTCATAAATTCATCACTGCTGAGAGATAGGGGAATTGTAGGGTCAACAGAGCTATGACTCTTTGTCAGCCTGGCTACAGTGCTGAAAAGAAACCTGGGGTTGTTCTTATTTGCCTCAATTAATGAGGAATAATATGTGGTTCTAGCTTTACGGAGGGCTTTAAACCTGTCTTTCCAGGCTAAGCAAGATTCATCTAAATTGGTGGAGCGCCACGTCCTTTCAAGCTTTTGTGATGTCTGCTTTACAGATTTCTGAGTTGTACCATGTAGCTAACCTCCTCTGATTAACCACCTTCTTTTTCAGAGGGGTAACATTATCAAGTATATTGTGCCGTGAAGCTGCAGCATTATCAACAATATAATCAACCTGTACAGAAGTAAAGTTATGATGACTGTCCTCCTCTATGTAGGTACATGTCACTGAACTGAAGGATGATGGAATCATTTCCTTACATTTGGTGACAGTATCTTCAGATAAACATCTACTATAGGGGATTTTTTTCTTAGGTGATGTAGTCTCCATTATAGTAAATTTGAATGTTATTAAGAAATGACAGACAACAAAGGGTTTTGGGGAAAAACTATTAAATGATCAATTTCTACTCCATAAGTCAGAACAAGATTGAGGGTGTGATTAAGGTGAATTTGGATCAATGGGACAATCATGTCTATATGCAAAGCATGTAATTATACGTACAAAAATGTAATATACATGCTAGGTTTGTGTGCTAAAATCATGTGCTCTATAGTAAAACTATGACAAAAAGTGATGTAGTGCAATTCATATATGCAAAGAACATGAGCTATTCTACCAATTTTATGGGACAAAATAAAAAACAACTGGAGGTACTAATGTGTCATCACCTAGTCTCTTGCCCCTGCCCTGTATTTATATCCTTCATTACTAAATGAAGCTGTTGTGTCTCCTGCTCGATGTCCACAGGTGATTTGTGGCAAACTGTGTGACAAGCAAATTGGAAAGCACTTCCTTTTTCTTATATATATTTCACTTAGCCAAGCCATTAGTGGAACAACATGAAAAATTGAGTTTTGATGACAGGAGCAATTTGGCCATCGCTGTGGCCAGCTCATTAGAAACAACACTCCCTGCTTCATCTCACACCCTCCAGGTGCTGCTCCTGTAATAGACATTTATTCATCATTTCCCCTCCAAATTAGTTCCTTCAATCAATAGTACATCTCAATTTCAGCTTCCTCACCTACTGATCACGCAGCCATATGACTCATATTTACAATCAAAACACTGTTTACCGTTAATACACTTTTAATTAGAATGCCAATAAACGGGTGCTCACAGCCTGCCGGGGGGTTTTGCTTGTGGATGGCTTAATCGATTGTAGCGTTGCTCTGCCTGCACAGACAATAGACACATTATTTGGCGCTCTCTGTCATAACCCCTCAATTTCCCCAGCGATGAACACAATAATCATGACCATGTGATGGCTAAGTGGAGCATTCCTGGCCCCCTGACAGCCACCCACCTGCCTTGATTAATGATATTGTTTTTAAAAAGCGAAAATAGTTGAAGATTTTTACAGAGTGGTGTCACAGGCAGGGTGGGGGGGATCCTCTCTTCTAAAATGTTGCATTCCACTGGAAATAAAGGACGGCATTGTGGAGACTAATCCACTTCAGAGGACTGCTGTTCTGTGCTGAGTTTGTGTGTGGGAGAGGATAAGAAGTGTGCTATCCTCTCCGTGTGAATGTGGGGGTGGGTGCGTATATTTGTGGACACTCTACATATATTTGTATAAGTGTAGATGCCCTATGTGTGTTTGTCGTCTTTGTGAATGTGTAGGCACAAGGTGCCACTATATGAAATGTCTATACAGCATGTTCCTCTAATGTTCTGTGCTCATGACTCTGCCCCGTCTGAAACATATACGGCTGTGTTGAAACTACTTGTGTGTCCATGAGGTTTGACAAATGTTGTGAAAATAATCACTTCCTCCAAAAAGTTTGCACCCTTTTTTTCCTAGCTAGCAGTCTCCTTCCCTTTTTTTATTTCAAAAAGCTCCTTGAAAAAGTCCAGACTGCACAATTGATTCAAACCCAGGACCTTTATTGCTTTTAGACAACACTTGTTACATTTACATGGATCCTAATATTCCACTAATAATTGGAATAACAGGCCAATCAGAATATAAATTGGAAGAGACTGACCCGAAATAAAGGAGTTATTAGAATTCTCAGAAAGAGAGGGATGCTGTAAACAGAAAAACATTAGCCATGTAAACACTTTACTGAAAAGAGTTTTTCTTGGTAATTTTTTTTTCTGTTTTGTTTGGCGTCTGTTATATGTGCAGTGCTTAACAGTGCACATTTCAAGGTATATTTTGGTTTAAATGCTTTGATCATGCGAACCAGTGGTCACTGGTTTGACTAGTGCACCGGGTTCTCTGGCATTGGAATTTTTCTGGAATTGCAAGTGTTGTGATAATGGACATTCTACCAAATATGTCTATATGTATACTATATCCATATGCTATGTGTTTAGAACACCTAGCTTAACTGGTCAGATGAGTTAATTAACCAGTTAAGCTAGTTGAGCTCCACATTTTATTGGATCAGTGCTCATGTAGAACAATAAAATTGGACATATAGTCTGTATAATTAAAGCCACTGATATCCGCTGTACAATCATTGCACTTCCATGAGGCTGATTTGATTTGGAAGCACCATCATTCTTTATGATATATATTTTAGTTACATTCAAACACATAATGATATATAGAACGATATATGTATGACAGTCAAATCACAGCATTTTGTTAAAACCTTCCCATGCGTACAGTATGTTCTTACACACACCTTTGTTTTTTTAGGAATCACGTAATCCCAGCTATGACATCACTTTTTCCCCCATTTCCCATCATTCTTAGCTGAGCACCTGTGATGCATTTGAGTGAATATTATGCACCCAGTGTCTCAGGAAAACTAACCTTTTTCTTATTATTGTCACTCAACATGTTAAACCTCTAAATTCACCAGACAGAGGGTGACCTTCAAGCAGTAAGTGCAGTTTTAAGTCACCTCCTGGCTTTCTTCTTTTTTTTAATTAATTGGTTGTCTAAGCAATTACAGCTTCAGAACCAGCCTTTTGTTCCTTCCTTCACTTCTAATCCTGAAATAAAGCAGCAAAACAAGGCACTGGGTAAAAATATTTAAGTTCCCTACTAATCTCAAGGACTGTGCAGCATCAGCAGGTTCTGACCAGTTCAGTGTCCCATCAGTATGAACACCAAGATATGTCTGTATCTGCGCCCCTGCAGGTTCCTCTGCATCCTGCTAGTAGAGCAAAATGTCATCAAAACAGTGGTTCACAGTAGAAAGCAGTGGTCAAACCCTCTGCAGGACACCTCCAAGCATGTGTGTTTGCTTGTGTGTGTGTGTGTGTGTGTGTGTGTGTGTGTGTGACATGTTAAAAGGTCTCCAGCAGCCAGAGACTGTGTTTCTTTTTTGTGTCAGGTTGTTTCAGGTCTGAACTTCCTCCTCCTGTTTCATAAGATTCAGATTTCCTTTCCCATTACATTCAGTCAAATAGCCTCTCTGCCTGTAACTTTCATTCTTTCTTCTCTCACTATCTTCACCTTTACACTGACTCCACGTCTTCTCATTCTCCCCTCTCCTTCACTCTCATTTTCCTTTTTTTCCTGTCCTTTTTTCACTCTTTGCTTTCATTCTTCTTGCTCTTTCAGCTTCCAATCTAATGCATCTCAGTTTTTCTTCCTCACTCTCTCTCAGCATCTTTTCCTCGCCACCTCCAGCCTCTCTCTGTGTCTTTCTCTCTCTCCTTATCAGTGTTGAGGATGAATGGTGAAAAACGAGGAGGCGAGGCTGAGACTCAAACCTGATGCCTCGTGTGTGGGAACCTCGTTGTGTCTGACTTAGAGAGAGAGAGCGAGAGCTAAGGTATCGCACTTCTCCCCCTGTATGCTCAATGGAGCAGACCCTCTCATCTTTCCTCGACTTGAATGGCATCACTGTGCCAGCCAGCCTGGCGAGAGAAAGAGGGGATGTTGAGGGGGGGGGGGTGATGCATTACCTGACAAAAGCAGAGACTGGGGGGACATGCTCTTGTCTCAAATATTTTCAGAATACATATAGACTTCCCTATACTGTGTTATAATGCTGTTGTAACCACATCTACATGATTATTAATGTACTTTTCAGAAACTGTGGAGACTGTTGCATGAACATATAATGACTGTCAGCAGTGTAAAACACTTTTATAACAGTACAAATGTGTAGAAATAATAAATTCTCCCTAGACACGTAGACCTACCTGCTGACAAAAACAATACTGTTAAGCCACTTGTGTCACGGTTTATTGTGTTTATTTTTTTTCTCATTTATTTTGTCTTTCTTTTTCTTTCTTTTCTTTTTTAAACTGTCCCTCCCCCGCACACACTGTTAATCACCACAAATTCAGTGGCAAATCTGACTTTTTCTTTCTGACCCAGTTTAATGTAGTATAGCACTGGCAGAAGTCCAAGAGAATAGGTGCAGAAAAGACAAAATGATAATATAATATATTCACTTGTAAAGTGGCTTAATCCCAACTAGACTTTTTTATTCCAAATCTATAGAACTAAAGTTATGTTGCTATTCACCAGTGGACAGAATTTATTAATACTCTACAATAATTTGTGACGTGTATATTTAAATGTGTCTATATGTGAGTAAATATATTTTTGAAGGAAATGTAACTGCAATTAAATTCCATTTCTATCAAAATAATGATCATATGTTGTGAAATTTTTGAATTTTTTGTGCATTTTTTGTGACCATATTTTAAACCTTTTTTATGGTTGTGCTTATGAGGGTGGATCTTGGATAAGTAATTTTTAGGAAATATGGTTGGTATCAGGCAACTAGCTGGTCATAAAAAAAATCTAATTTTCAAATATAACGGTGATGCATTTGTGAAATACCTCGACACAGTATGTTTAATTTGTGTTTTTTTTGCTCAGAAATAACACACAGAAATTCCAAATCTATTAGAGGTCCTTAATGTTGGATGGGGGACAGAAGTTATGTTATGTTAAAACAGAACAGAAAAAGCACAAAACAACATTGTATTATTAGAATTTCCTTTTTTGGAAAAATCATTAGGCTGAAGAATCAAAAAAACAGCAAAGACTATGCAAATCTCTGTCCAAATATTGTATTGTAGTTGTCACACTGTCTCTACCTCACAGCATCTCAGATCAGCTCTACAGAATTACAGTGGAGCAGATTATACGCCTTTATCTCTACCTCTGACTTCAACGTTCAGAGTTCAACCATTCAGAACAAGTGGTGACATGGGCCCTGTGGAAAGCAATTGACTGTTTCAAATCTTAGAAACTTGGCTCCGTGTAGAGAACATAGCTGAGCTTTAGATCATCAATGTGCCAAGCTTGCACATAGAACTTTGCAGATGCATTTGCTTGACCACCACAAATGCATTAATAGGCTGCAAATAACCCTCAGCCAGCTGTCTTAACCAGACAGTGTGTTATTTTAGATTACCAATAATCTGACCTCTGTGTTGGGGGTAGAGACAGACAGGCAGACGTCTCAGCAGCAGGGGGTCTTTTCTGTGTACACTCACCTGTCTGCTCATATTAAGTTCTGCAGTCTGTGAGCTTTGTTTGAGTCTGGTTCATGTGGTCAAGCTGTGAAAAGTCTCATTCCTCCTCCTTCCACTTCCAACACCATCCTCCCTCTCAGCATCAATTATTCAAGTAGGACTCGATTAGGCTCGAATCATTTATCTTCCAACTGTCAATATCCAGTAAACAATCTCATGCAGCTTTTTACAATCCCCAGACGTGCACGACTGCGTAGCTATGAATAGCTACCGTGGGTCTTTGTTTTGCAAATGACCGCTTCAGTGCCATTACTGAGAATTTCCCAATTTGGGCAACTTGTTCTGCAATTTTTTACAGGTCAGAGGAGTAAGAGTAATGTAGTGGATTGTGTTGCATATCTGATAACCAGTTTTCATTTTGGCATTAGACTGTTTTATTAAACATAAGTTATAGACATTCTGCTTTTTCATCTGTATGTGTGGGGTTGTGTCAGGGGAATATTTGCAAGGTTAGTGACACTAAGACACTGTCCACGTGACTGCTTTGTAGTAGTACAGAGTGCCTCTCCTCAGCAAATCCAATTATTATTGTAAACTCTGACTGTTTGAACAGAACCACACACACTGTCTGTTTCTGCTCACGTAGCATTACCACAGCTTCCTGGTTCCTCTACTGCAGAGCAGAGAATCATACATGTTTGGTAACTGTCTG
Source organism: Ctenopoma multispine (assembly GCA_034779795.1). NCBI lineage: Eukaryota > Metazoa > Chordata > Actinopteri > Anabantiformes > Anabantidae > Ctenopoma > Ctenopoma multispine. The sequence goes on from JAUYWH010000013.1 coordinate 17,636,815, forward strand.
CGTTTAGCTTAACAAAAGAAACAAAAACATTGAATAATGCAGTGATTCCACTAGTGGATATCTAGAGGAAGATTTAGTTGGTTGACTTCCAACTTCAGGGAGTTGAAGTAAGATGTCATTACTTACCTACTGTAAAATCTCTTTAAGTACATTGGGTGTTCGAAAGAATATATCACTAGATTTACTAGAACTCTAGTATTAGTTGCACATGAGCGTGTGCAGTTATGTTGGAGCATCTTCTCTTACATGCTCGTGGATTAATGTTTGTGACAGCTGAAGCTATCAGCCACTGGTGACATTTGTGATGATAAGTGCAAGAGTACAAATGGTACAGAATGTCTTGTGCTCTGCTGTTTGTCAAAGTTAAATAGTGTTGGAGCTGAGCACATTTTGCTGACTTCAGTGTCTGAACCAGAGCAATACTATAACACAGCAGGTTAAGACATGATCTGTGCCACCATATTGCCAACACCCCACAAGACAGGCTAGTCTCCTTCTGTAGCAGCAGGTACTGGTAAAGACAGCTGAGTGGAGGTGTCAGGAGTTTACACTCATGTTCTCCTGCTAACTATAGCTGCAAGGAAAAGTAATGCCACTGTTTGCAACTTCCTGGTTTACTTTACTTTACTTTTCTTTAGTTCATTTGGCAGACGCTTTTATCCAAAGCGACTTACAAGGAGACACAAGCAAATTACAATTTGGGTTCTGTAACTATGAGTTACTT
>JAUYWH010000013.1:17658018-17710260 GCA_034779795.1 Ctenopoma multispine
GTGAATTACCTGTTCTCATTCCCAAAAAGCCTGACAATAGATGCCACAGTGCTCCGACTCAGAATGGGCTGGACCCTTTGTCCAGCCTCTCTTAAAGAACAAGCCATGATTGATGACATGGTCAATAATTGTTGCCTGAATTTCATTTGGAACTTGAGTTCAATTTTGTCCTCTCGCTGCTGCAGCTCCTCCACCACGCATATGAACTCCTCTTCCTCTGGCCCCTTTGCCATGGCCTCTTACTCTCCTTCTGTGCCTATGGCCTCTTTGATCCATGCTTGCAAATAGCAATACAGAGGTGGCATCTTTTGTAGAGGACTGATTGCTGAGTGAAGAGTTTTGCAAACAAGTTTCACACAGGTGAATTGGATATTATAGTAAATGAGACAAACTGTAAATGGCTTGTTTCTGCTTTTTGTAAAATAATAACTTTGCCCTGGTAAGGTCACCAATGCATTAAGTATTGAACGTGCTTTCCGAGAAGGACTGCGTGCAAACCCCTCTGCAGGTGAATGCGCCTTATATATTCATTGTACTGATGTGAACCAGTCTACTTCTACTTCTTTCTCAAGAAGACAAGGGAAGATGAACGTGACAGTTCTGTGATAAAACCTTAACATTTCAGCATGCAATCAAAGCACGCTTCCTTTTAGGGTGTTTTGGTCCTCATAAATATATTGGTTACTTTTATGTTGGTGCATTTTAGAAGAAAACAGAAAAGGAAGTGGTTGGGCTTTCCAGTCATGGATAAGGAGCTGTGAGGTATTGTGACGCAACAATGCAGCGTTGCGTAGGTTTGCAGAAAAACTTTCTGAAATAAATGTCAGTGATGTTCAAGTCCAAGTCCATTTGTTCCATAACGTGTACTTTGTATCTCTTTCAAACGGGAAAGAGGATCCTATTAACTTTATATATAGACACACAAGTGGTTCTGTGAGACTAACATGAGCATGTTTACAGGGTTCAGCAGAAATAATGTGCCATGATCACTATCTTTGTTTTGTAAATTTAGTTAGTTAATTAGTTAGTTTGGTAACATTTACTGATGAGGAACAAATGCAAAAGAAGGGCTGAGGATATATTCATCTACAGGACATACATTTTGAGCAAACAAAACACTGAGGGTAAGTACTCAGTCTGAGTAAATGTCGTAGTGATGCATAAAACTTTGCAATACAGAACTGAATTCACTGCTGCAGAGTTAAGGTTTAGAGAAGTCAACAACACAAAAAGCAGTGTGCACGTTGAGTAAAATATGTCCTGCATTCACATGGAGTGGATTGGTTGGATAGCTGTGTGGAGGAGAGGGCTGAGAGATGCAGACTGTGAATGTCCCAAGGAACTGCTGTATGTTATTATGCCAGAAATTGTGAAAAACAACTGTTGAAGGCCGAAACATTTACAGGCTGAGGAACACAATTATCGTGCTGTGAGTGTTGGATTATTTAAAGACTGTAGTCAAATATTGGAAGTAAGAAAATATCTAAAGTTGCTCTAAATTATCTTTGAGGGGGATATGAGTGTATCCCTGTATGAATAAGGTTGGACTAGGACAGGTTGCCAAAATGACCTGCAGTCTATCATAATTATCAATAGCTTATCAGAAAGGTGCTACTAATATAGAAACTCCATGTCCAACTAAATATTGCTATATACTGTTTCTTGGAATCTTAACCTTATTACATACACATGTGTGTGACTCAGAGTAAATGCAGAGCGTTCGAGTACCAGGGGGTACTGCATGGCTATAAGGTTTCTCTGATACACATCTCTGTGCAGTGGGAGAACCTAATCCTGTATCTGATATGGTGTGCAGTAATGGCTTATTCAGTTAGATAAAAGCCTCTAGGAGTCTAAATGGCTATAAACTTATAGCCACTTATCTAGTCGTGTATGGTCCAATGGAAACAGAAAAGAAAATTAAGCAATGCAAAAACAAGTCAAAGAATAAAAAAAGACTACTACTGCTTCTAATGTGTCTGTGTAGTCTGTCAGAGGTGCAGAAACTGTGGTATAACTGAGTCTTATGTCCCCTTTCTCAGCTGATTCACATCATACTCCCATTACCATTACCATAATCCTGTCTGCTTAGTAATGGGGAGCAATAGATAAAGTGTGACAGGATTACAGTAATTCAATGAAAGATACAGGTGAGCTGCTGGCACATTCTAGTCCTAGTCTTACACAGTCCTGCGCTTGTGGACTTCTGCAGCATCCAGAGCAGAAATTCCAGAGAAATAAATAATAACAAATAGACACAATTACAAATAGGAAATTGACTTAACCTTTCTTGATAATGTCTTGTCTTGCAAATATCCCCACTTTCCTTCTTGTTCAGTCACACTAATCACACTTCCATGCAAAGTGTTGGAGGTCTGTTACCAGGGCTGATCATGTCATGGGGGTGCATGTGTGTGTATGCAGATAATATTTAATTGTGGCAGTTTTTGCAGGGTTCATGATGAGCCAGGAAACACATTAATTTATGTGCAATGCTGTTAATTGGTGAACAGGGGATCTTTGGAGCTTTTGCCAAGACATCTCTTCAGGAGATTGTGTAGGAAAACTGGTCACATGTTTAGAGAAATATTTTGTACCTTATTTTATATTAATAATCCTCAGTGCTTTATGCCTACCACAATTGTAATTGCATTGTCTTGATTATTTAATTAAACTCACTCACTGAAATATATTTACTGTAAAAACTGATATTATACATTAATAAGCACAAAATCATTTTTTTGTCAACCACAAGGTAAAATAAAAATGTTGTACAAAAGTGCAATAATCACTATTTGTTTCTAAAAATGTGTTCTAAAATTTTGTTCCTAAAAAAAATGAATAAAATAGTGGTGATCAGAAAATTGCCATGAATTGTAAAATGTGTCATATATGAAACAGAAAACATGTGTGTGAAAACATTTTTTTTAAAAATGACTCCAATTTCAAAAACATTTCATTTTATAGTAATTTTTTTTGCTGTGTCAGGCCTCACAGGGTTAATCAGACTAGATTCCTCACTCATAATGTGAGTGTTGGTAATAAGCATCCATTCATTTAAATCAGTATGCTTGCCAAAATATGGACTTCTCTCTCTTCTTACTATCACACAAAAATCATGTTTTTAGGCTCATGTAGTCCACTATTTTCTAACAGATGCATTTCTTAGCAATAAATCCATCAGAATGTGTTAGGAATTAGGATTATCTCATCATCCTGGATGAGACACATCAACACATCAAGTCACTCACAATCATTGGTCCTGACCTTTCCAGTCACATAGGAGAATGCAGAAACTATTTATGTATGTGAGAAAGGTGAGAGATAGACTTGAATGTTTTTTAATGTCCGTTGTGAACTGTGCAGTGTTTTGAACGTGTTTCAAGTATTGTATGTACGTGTGTTGATGGCAGTGTTGGCTGGTGCTGGTGGGGAGGACTCATTATCATCATCAGCGGCTAATTGAGGAGATATCACAGCTGTGCAAATTACAGCTGACCTACATGTTCACATCCACACGAGACCCCAGCACAGGCTCTTGTTTTGTGTGTGTATGCGTGTATGTAAAAGACAGAGAGTAAACTGAGCAGTCATTCAGAGAATGAGGTAGAGTAAGCAAACGTATTATAAATCAAACTCTTTAGCTACTTCTCCTCTCTCTCTCAAAATGTTAAAGTATGACAAATCTGAGGTAGAGTTTTTGAGATATTTTTCTTTGGACCATAGACACACACTTGCAATAATGTTTAAAGTTTAAGTATGCATGATATGTGATGTTAGTTACCTAAAATGATTTAGTTTTTTTTTTTAATGAGGGGGGACCGCGCATATATTGGTATCGGTTTAGATCGGTATCAGAAATTAAGAGTTAGACAATATCGATGGTGCAGAGACTTGACAACGCTTGTTCTCACATACATAGCGAGAACATCTCGACGCATGACGTGTAACAAACAGCCCTTTTTTTTGAGTGCTTTTGTTGCAGGTATGGACTGCTTGAAGCCTATGTAGCTTAACCTAGCCCCGACCGTCAGCCTAGGGACGGCACGTGGGAGCTGGCTGAGTGGCCCTGTCGGAGGTCCACTCCCCTTGCGGGCCGCACTAATACCAAGGTGCGGCCCGCACCTGGTATGAAAGTATAATGCAGTCTCTGCTTTGTTGAGTCAACCAGCAACCACAACTTCCTCTTTGCATTTGTGTGTTTGTGAGTCTAAAATAAAATACAAAAATATCATGTTTTTTAAAAAAAGTAACAAAACCAAGAATTTAGAAGAAAATGTGAAGTTATAATTAGAATATTTAATGTGTACTCATTAAAAGTTAGTTACTATGTTGGTTTAGTTCACCTTTGCACATCAAATTAGCACATCTGTTATTTCTCATTGCAGGTCCTCAGTCTATTATTAAGCCACTGGGTGTGTAACTAACAAATTAAAAGCTTCTAAAGCTCATTGTGACACCTCAGAAACTATAATGTGTAGTCATGTTTAGTTTTTCTTCATCTATAGCAGCCTTCCTGTTCTTTTTGCTAGAGACTGGTTCACGTCTTACTCATTGTTGGAAAGTGAAATGCATTCTGGACCGCGGATTCATGTGTTGGTGTAGCTATTCCTGTTATCAACACTGCATTTGATGCCAGGGGGAATGGAAGTCGACTTTACACTGCCACCGAAATCTCTAGTGACATGACAAGTTCCTGTAGCAGCAGGCCAATAAACAGGCTTGTGTGTCCAACTGTCTTAGGTTATGTTTAATGCCGCTTTGTAATGTGAAAAGATCACATATCTGTTCAAACTATGTTCAAAAACTGTATTGGTACTACGTAGAGTTGATCAGTGTCTTAACATGAAACCATCAACAGCAACTGTTCGCCTTGTTGCCAAAATGTACCAGGGTTCCTGGTGGCTCTCCACTACCTTCCTGTACACATGAATGGGACAAATAACACAATCCTATGTCTACATCCTCACTCTAAATGCGTTCATTGTACTTCATTGTAGGACTATATTGTAGTACTATATTGTACTATAGCAATGAACAGAGAGTTTGTAGTAACATAGCAACAATGTAACACTACATGCAGACGCTGGTGTAGTGCAGGGTGGGCCTACTCTTTTTTGCAGAATTGTTTTAATTCAGTCACATTTGAGGTGTTTGAGTATTAATGGTCTGTTTAAGGTCATGCCACAGCATCTCAATCAGATTTAAGTCCAGACTTTGGGAGACCACACTAGGGGGACGTTGAGGCAGCATAAGTTTGCAGCTCCTGGTCAAAACTCGAAATAAAAAACAGAATTTTAATATTTCAAATTGTTAAAGTGTGCAATAAGTCCAGACATTGACTAGGCCACACTTTTTGAGCCATTGACTTGTGTTGCAGATCATTGTCCTGCTGCAGAACCCCAGTGCAGCTTGAGCTGAAGGTCAGGAACTGATGGCCGGCCATTCTAATTCGCATTATGGCAATTTGTCCAGGTCCTGAAGCTGGATGCCCCCTTCCTGATTTTTTCACATCACTTTATGTCTATGGGGTGTAGTCACAGGTCTAAAACTCAAGATTGTAGACTCTTAAGCAGAATAAACTCTTACCTTTACCTTTGAATCACCTGTATTGTTGGCCTCTCTTAGGTTTTACCTTAGACATTGAAGGTGGTGTGGGATGGGCAGATGGCCTATCAGCATCAGATAGTAAAACACTTCCTATCCTTATGCCTTTCAGTCCTTTCAGTGTTTCCCATACATCTTTTTAAATGGCCTGTCTATTAGACTTGACAACAATGGTCGTGTAACCAAAATGTGAGCAAAACACAAGGGGTAATCACTGGAATAGGCTCATTTGTTTGTTGAGAATTCCAAGGAAACATCTGATAACGATAGCGATAATTTCCACATCACCAACTGTTTGAACTCTTATCACAAAGTTGTTTGGCTTTGGATTTCAGGAGGATGCAGGCAGGGGCAACAGATGATCGACCGATAATGCGTGCACTTTCACTTTTGCCTCTATAATGTATTTACAATGGTTTCAGGATTAGTGTGATAACATCGACATGTCTTTAACTTCAAAGCTCGCACTGTGTTTTCTAGCATATCATGACAGTGTCCTGAAATAGAAGCAGTTGGTAATAGAAAGAAGATTAAAGCTACAGTTTGCAGTTTTTTGCCATAAAAAATAAATTCATCTAAATCTTTGAAACGCTTGACATAAGACTAAAACCAACAGTTTATTTATACACATGCAAATAGACAAAATACAAGCAAATTACGAAAACAACTTTGTTTAGAATTTGCTAATACAAATGCAGGATTGAAAAAACAATTGAAGAAAGAAAAAACATTTAAGCAAAGGTACTGCATTTCTTAAGGAATAAATTCACTGACTTTAACGTCACTTTTTAGGCTTCTACAGAAACAGTCACAGACTAGATCTCCAGATGTGTATTAATCTGCAGGCGAGGTGGTGCTTAACAAATGCCCCGCTTTGTGCTTTGTTTGAGTAACATTTGCTGAAAACTATTAACGCCCCGTAGTATTGGGAAATTAGTCAGCCATTTAAAGTGAAACAAGTGACATCAGATTTCGGTGAGCTGACTTCAAAGATTCACAGAAGTGAAGAACATAACGAGAGACGGATTAACGCATTTTTGATTTTGTGCCTTAAGAAGTGAAGGAAAAACTGAAATCAGCAGCTTTATCACACACATCTCACAGTCACGCTCAAAGCACCGAAATCCAGCATGCTCACACACAGACGGACACAAGCGCGCGCAAATGTGCGCACGCACACACACACCAAAGATGCGAGCAGAGCCAAGGCTGTGACTTTAATTATCACCTTGTCTGAGTCTAAATGAGGGTGTGAGGTTGAGCTCATCTCCACTTGGATTTTGTGCATGTGAGTGGCTGTGTGTGAGAGAGAGAGAGAGAGAGAGAGAGAGAGATGGTGTTTGTTTTTATTCTATTTTTTTGTCTGTGTGTGACTGCATTTCTTTGTTGCAGCTGATTGCAGGGTGGTCAGCCATTTCCCACCATCCAGCACCTGACGCAAAGCCCTATGACACAGACAACATTATTTATATTGTTCACACTAACTTAGTGTAACTAACGTTACTCAGACGTTTCATCGTTACGGCCGCTCACTCGAATACAGACTCACATGTAGCGCAAACAAATTCTCAAAACGTTGGAGGATGGATGTGAACAGGAAGGTTATAGTGCAATTTTAAAAACTGCAATGTGAGCCACAGTACATCTCCCCTAAAGTGACATTTCTTCACCCTGTGATGTATGATTTGATTACTATCACACATCCATGACATTTCACTAAGCTGAAAATCAATGGGGCTCAAGGGAGTGGTTGTATCAGACATAAATCATCTTAGCCTTCCTTATCTTCCCCTCTATGTGACATTAGATGTAAAAAGAAGGAACGATAGTACTGATACTGGGTATAAAAGAGAGAAAAGTAAGAAAAAAAACAGGATATGAGTGGATTGTGGTAAGGATGACATATGCAGAATGCAAAGCTGCAAAGCCGAGAGGGAAGGGAGGAAAAAGATGAGAAAAGATAAGCATGAACAAAGAGAAGAGGAGAGGAGGAGACATGAAATGATTAAAAAGTGCATTAAAACTATAAGAATAAGCTGCTGGTGAAGAGGAGATTAGAATGAAAATGATGAAATAAAGAGGAAGATGAAAAGAATGGAGAGAGAGATGTGAAGACAATAAAGTCACAGATCAGTCACAGATGTGTTGGGGCTTTGAGCCTGCTGCTTCCTCTGGAGGGTGAAAGGGCATTTTTAATCCCCTCGCTGGTGTTTTGGCACACACGTGTGCGCACAAATCCACATTACAAACATTTTTTTAAAAAGCACACATATGTTGCAGAGGCAAGCAGCAGGACTCGACACAGTGGCATCTGTATTTTAAACCTGGGAGTCCACAGCGGTGCCAGCCATGCGCTTAGCAGGCTGCTTGGGAAGGATCGCTGTGTAGGGGTGTGGTGGGTGGGGTTGGGGGGTTCGGCAGTGTGACAGGAACGGAGCTCATTTTAGCTGCAGCAGCTGGCTCTGGTGTTCTGGTGGGAAAAAGAAAAGACACGTCGACTGCGCCAGCTCGTTCAGCTTGTGAAGTAGAACGCCGTCGTTGTAAAAGGAGTCTGTTATCATAGTGTAGCTGCTAATAAAGCAAACATGGCCCCGAATAGAACATTTATTAACCAACATAGAGAAGGCATTTTCACTGGCCACAAGTTTGTTGTTAGGGAATTCTGTTTTAGATGATTCCAGTTGATCTTGCTAGTTTTTACTTGAACTAGATTTAGAAATGGAAATGATCACTGTACACACCCAAATCAAGAATATGTGACTACAGGTCATTATCAGATATTTAGCTCTGATATGGATATGTGCAAAGCTTCATTTTTATGCAAATAAAATAATTATCTGACAGAACATAAGTAGCTCTGTTTTGCATACAGTGCTTTGAAGTATTTGATAGGCTCCCTGATTTTTTGGCATATTTGTTACTTAAAAGATTCAGATCATCAAACTAATTTTAATATCACATAAAGATTATTTCATTTATTAAGGGAAAAGCTGTTCAAACCTGCCTGGCCCTGTGGGAAAAATTCACTGGATTAGTGTCAGGTTCCAGCTGCCATAACTTCACCTGGATGACTGAGAATCTTCAGACAATCTGGGTTGTAGGATTGTTTAGGGTGTATGTAGGTTTGTGTGTGTGTGTCTGTGTGTGTGCGCTGTGTGAGTGATGAGCAACAGGTGGTGCCACCTGATTGAACAAGCTGGGACATAACCAGCATTCTGTCTGATGATATTCTGTGAAGTTGAAAGGAATCGAGAGAGTTGTGAAATCTGTGCCTGTGAGATGAACTGTGTAAAACCAATACGTTTGGATTAAGATCAGTGAACTTTGGTTTGTTCTTTAGACACATCTTTGTAAATAGACCAGTATATAAGCCAACTGTAGGGATTGTTTAAGTACTGTCTGTTAATTCAGACTTGGCTCAACTCTTAATCACCTGTATTGTTGGCCTCTCTTAGCAGTGGGCGAATCACAAGTTACAGTATGTAGGTGTAGGTTTTACCTCAGACATTGAAGGTTGAGTGGGATGGGCAGATGGCCTATCAGCATTCTCCTCCTAAACTCTCCTTACGATGGCTACATAATTCCAAATATTCCTCATCTTCCAAAGTAGGCACTCCCTTGTCTGTCAAAGGTCAGAGAGACACTTATACATGGGTGATGTTTTGGTGAAGCTGGTGTGGGTGAATTTCTAGAATATCTTTATTTATATGTGTCTTTATTCACATTTTAATTTATTTATTCGTGCACTGTCTGATCTAACAATGTTTAGCTGCACTCAACTGCATAATCACTTTAAAATATGTAGTTATTATAAAGCTAAACTTGAATCTTAGCTGTTGTGATTGCCTTGTTTTAATGGGTCCTTCTCTTTCGGGAAAATTTGCGTAGTGCAACCAGCGGGAAAACGGCCAAGCTACTTAAAAGTTAAGAGAGGGTTGTAGTAATGTATGTCTGTGGGCGGGAGTTCCATACCACGGCTCCACCCGTGGTTACTACTGCGCAGACTCTCGCTTCAAATTTGCAAGACGGCACCTCCTAGACCCGGCATATTTTGGCTTCATTTTTGCACAGTGGGAGAAAGTGGAGCCACGTCCTACATATTTTATACAGGGTTGTTGTATTGGATGGGGTTCCAGTATGCATGCACCAGTTATAGTGTAGGTCTATGGTAAAGGTTTTTGCGCCTCAAAGGAACAGTCGTCACACGACCGTTCAGTTGCAGCAAACGAGAGAGAGAAAATGTTTAAACTACACTTGAATACAGATTATACATAGTACTCATATGTATAATGTATAGATCATTTATTTAAGTTTTATTGTTTTTCTAAAATTATTTTCTTTGTTATATTTTATTTTTTATTTGTGATTCTTATCTTCTTCATATGAGACAGGTGGGGGGGCACCCCAGCGGCCTCTATTGACAGGCTGACACTGCTGTTGAGTTTGAGATTTCACATTACGGAAGTTAGTAATGCTTCTGATAAATAGCCATATACACACATATCTATCTGTACATCCACTTCCTATAGTCGAATAAAATCTTACAATATGAGTGTCCACATAAACGAACACTAGTGATACTTCTGAGTTGGAGATGCAGGCTGTGCAGGACACAGACACACACACAGAGATGAGAGTGAAAATATAAAATAAGTGTGAAAATAAGTGTAAGGGGAAAATATCGAGCAGACTTCTTCTCTTCCCCCAAGAAAAATACATGTATCCATCCACAATTGTCAGGTCTGCACCGCAGTCTGTATATTACTGTCGTCCATTAAAACAATCATGTCGGCAGAAGAATGTGCACAGCGATTTACGGTGATCCAGTGGATGGGTAATGACCCATGTGTCCGACACATGGGACACCTCACTAACCACTTCATGAGCTGAGATAGGACCAATGACTGTGTGTGTGTGTCTGTGTGTAGTACCTTTTTATATATACATCTGTTGGTGTGTATGTGCAGAAATGCACGTGTGAGCACATAAAAATGTCTACAGCAGCAAAAAAGGAGGAAAAACCAATAAAGTGAGAGGAACAAGAAAATAGGTCAGCAAGTACACTGAGACAGATAAATCCCATGTTTGGTCCGAGTTACCATTAACATATGAGCTGCTGACTACTGTTAACAAACAAAAATAGGGAGTGTAAGATCACAAAATGACTATGAACATGATGGACTTGTCAAAAAGATCAGTTACATGGTGCAAACGTGACAGTTTCACTGACTTTATCCACAAAGACAACAGGGTCAGGTTAAGTTAAAAGATAAAATACGTACTTCCTGGAACAATGCATGATGTCTCACACAGTCAGTTGACATTCCTGTTATAATAATGATTCCCAGTTGGTGTCTCAATACTGATGCTTCCAAGTGGGAAGTGTCATTATGCGATGGTGTGGTTTGAGAAGAGGTTCATCCTCCTGTCCCGACTAAGAAATGTCACATGTCATCATATGACACGGTACCTACAAGCCTGATTCAAAAGTGGGTTTCTTTTCTAAATCTAAACCTTTAAGTTTAAAAAGATGCTGTTGTTAATATTTAGGAATTAAGAACATGTTAGTATTTCATTAGTGCTGGAAGGATCACGTGGAGCCTTTTTCACATGTAATAATGCAGAATTGTAAATGTTATTATAGTGATCCACAACAATATACACTAAGATCCACTAAGATAGATAATGGATGCTTTTAGAGGTTGCCCTTGTGTAAAATATGACTTTCTAGGTTGCTGTATGTATTACAGTTTGCCATTTTGGCCCCTGATGCCAAAACGAGTGCAATTTCCATATGTGCCTCCTATGCGTGGGTGATTCCCTAGACGTTTCCTCCCAAAAAAATAAAATAAAACAAAACTTTGAAGATAGATGTTCCCAGAATTCAGTGTTTATTTTAGGACAGAGAGAAGGAGAGTTACTATTCTGCCGTGCAGAGAGGGTCCAGGGGGGCATGAAGAGGAGAGGGTGAAACAGAGGGAAACCTAAGAGAACGCAGCAGAAAAATAAAACCCTTTTGGGATTAGTTTCCAATTTACAGCTGTTATCAAGCCATCAGAGAAAAACAGCTTATAGTAAGGGAACAGTGAGAAGTTGTTTGCTGAAGCGGATTACAGCACTAAAAGGATCAGAAGAAAAGCAGCAGTGTGAGTTCAGGTGCAGTTGCCGGGTTATGAGGAGGGTGGATTTGTTGGGAGTGATACAGTGGAGGACGCCCAAAAAACTGAAAAATGAAAACACTGTTTAACCTCTTTATCTACTAATCCATCTGTCTATCCATTTACTGGATGTATTGCTTTTTATTTATTTAGTTTTGGAGGGACATGCCGGGCGACACATAATGGTTTCATTGATAAGCATGCCAAAAGCCTGCGTTATTCCTCTTACAGGCTCCAAATAAGCTTTTTTGGATGCATTGCTATAAAATGTCCTTCGAAGTACAACTAGTACTTTTATTGTTCATGGCCAATGCTGCATGTACTGTATAGAACCATACTAGGTACCTGGTGATAGTGAACCACTTTAAATACATAAGCTAAGCTAACTGCAGCTTCATGTTCAGCAGGGGTGTTTGTTTCGGGGGGGCAGCCCGATAGGACCATGACCATGTTAAATTGAGTAATGGCCTCTGTCTGGCCACCCCCATAAAAATGGTCTGGCTCCTCTACAGGTGCACAGTGATATTGATACTACTTTTGATATGAAGAGTAAGAACATTTCCTCAAATAATGAAATTATTCCATTAAAACTGGGTTATAGAATTGTTACAATGCCCTTAATAAGCTGAACAAGACACACAGCTGAAATCTGTTATTTAAACCTGTGCTGCTGCAGAAATTAGCGACATCCAATTCAGATTTGTACCGCACTCAGAATTGATGCAGAAACATTTCCACGTCCCACACAGGGAGCAAGATGTTATTGCAACTAAAGTGAAAGTCCTTCAACCTAAGCAACCTGGTTGTTTGTCCTTACGTTGTCATATGACCCATAGCAGCCTAAATGGCTCTATAATGGCAGCTGTCACATTTCATTAAAAGATCTTGTTTTTAGGTTAAAACGGTACGTCTTAACTTCTACACAACACTTACACGTCACAAAGCACTTGAAAGTAGTCATAGCAGCACCAGTAGTAGTAGTAGTAGGCACTGACCGTAGCAGCTGTCCAAACAACTATTGCCCCATGGGGTCGGTAAAAAATAAAAAAGCTGGCCCTGTGCCTGAGCCTCTTTGTGAAAAATGTAATTAATGAGAATAAAAATGCAGGTACAGGGCGTCCAGGGGGACTAAAGCTTGAACCAGATGATCACATAGTGACAGCTGAGGATGACAGTGTCCAGTTAAAAGCATACGGATGGCAAGACTGAAACTCCCAAAGAGCCTGGACCACAGAGATAGTTCAGCGAGATGTAGCTTGGGCCACAGGCAAAACATCACTTATACCAGCTGTCTGAGCACACAGGTAGGGGTGGGTTTGCTGAAGTTGTAGATATCCCTCACGGCAAACCGAGGCCCTCTCAGCTTATCTGTACACCAGAGTTATCCCTGTCTCATGTCTTGTACTCCTAAATATCTCCATCGCCCAAAGGGGATTTTTTGGGCCTCTTTTCTGGACGAAAGCAGCTTTTCCTTTGGTTAAGACAGATCCCCATCCAGGTGACATCTACATTAAAAGAATTAAAAAGAATGCCATTTCAGAAAATGCTATTACAGCACTGACAGGATTTCCTTCAAAAGTGTGATATAAAAGCAGACTGCAGTCACTTTTCCTTTCCTGTTACAATCCAACGCTGAGCTGTGCTGGACCAGGGCTGTACCCGGGACTGATACAGCTGCTGAGCCTTCTTGTCGTTCTGTTCTTAAGAGCTGATTTCATTGTGTTTTAAGGAAAGCTGTAAAACAAAATTATAAAAAGCCATAGCTGCAGTTAATAGTGAGCTGACTCTCATCCATTATGAGTGCAAGAGATATTGGATTTAGGTCTGCAGATTTGATTTGATATGATCAACACTAACGTGTTTCCTAAAACACTAATTTCTCACAATATTGGATCCACAGCTCAGCACGACTGTGCTCACCTAACCATAAAATTACCTAAATGGCCAAAAGTATTGGGTTCCCCATGGAAATGCAGACACACATCTATGCAGATATGAGTGTGTTCAGTCCAGTGATAATTTAATACAGCACAGGGTAGTTACAGCGTCAGATGCTAATACCATGTGATTGTGCCAAGCTCTTACAGCACAGTGTAAGGGGCAGTAAAATGGTGGCCGAGAAGTTATGGTGCAGGGTTTATGGTACAGTATGACAGACATTACTCATTCCTGCCCTTCACATTGCATTTCTCCTTTCCAAATGATGCATTCACATCATAGTAAAGGAAGCAGGAAAACAGGATGACGTTTCACTGGAAGTAGCTTACTCCCAAGATGGCAATCATCAGGTCATTTGGCAAATGGAAATGATTTTTTGGCAGTTATTGCTTGTAGTTAGTCATAAAAGGATAAATACAACCAACCACACTGGTTTTGACTTTTATGACCTTGAACTGCTGACATAGCTGCATGTATTAAAATCTGTGCATTAGTTTGTATTTGGTTCATTTAGGGGTGTTTCCAACCTGTGTGGTAGACAAAGGTCCAGCAAGGCGTCAACGTTACCACATCCCGATGTCTTACCACTGTGAAGTGCTCCATCTGTCCAGTTTCATTTTACAAAGTATATAAACCAGATCACTGGGACTCTCATGTATCCTGGCTGATTTCTTGTGTGGTGGACTAACTCTTGTTTTGAAATCTGCTTGAGTTTCTGGATTCATTTCCTCCCCCTCCTGGATTTGATCTCTCTTTTGGACTGCCAGCCTGTTGTCTACTTCAGTACAACTTGGTTATCCCCTGTCTGTTACTTTTCCTGGACTGACTGTAAGCCTATCAGCCTGTTCTCTAAGAAACTGGTTTTGCACTTGTGTGAATCTGTCTGCCTGGGTTCCCTGTGATTGGACCCTCTGCCTTCCTGCCTCCAGTCCTAAATGCAGGAGATTGCATGGTTGCACTGACTTACTAGACCACTTGGGATTAACAGTAAAGTTTCTCTATACACTGACATTTCCTTCCCCATTACAATAATATACAGTATGATGGTGAACTCAGCCCAGTAGTCACTCTGTTCTACCTCTGTTTTCTTGTCTGCTGAAGGAAATATTTGGCTCTTTAGCTGCTAAATGCTCCACAGTGTTCACCATCTAGTCTCTGTTTCTGCAGTTTGATGCAGAGCATTTTTTTCTATGGAAACAACCACCTGCTGCACGTGAAACACATTTTTGAAACTAAAACACAGACAGACAGTTAGATATGATAGTAAAGCTGAATAATGGATTGAGGAGAAGCTCCATAATGGGAAGTGATATAATTGATTATAGTTTCTTTAAGCTTCAACAAAGAGTTGCCAACACATGGCTTATACATCATCATCACCTGAACCAGCAGTTGACCGTTTCGCTGTTTTACTTCAGCTACAACAGCTTTTATTCTCAGACGCTGACTGTAGTAAAATAACCACAATGTCAGTGTGATTTTAACTTGCCATTTGCCAGAAGCACAACTCTGCACATGAACGCTAACGTTAACAATGTAACATTTTTCCTCTACTACCCCACAAGACCAGTGGAGTATACAGTGTATGTACACTACCAGTTAAAGAAGGACCATCCTAACCATGAAGTCTTAATCCAAAAATATTAAATCATTCAGAAAAATATAATTATTGAGGAATGAATTTATGGAATCATGTAATGTCATTGAATTTGGTCTCTATGCATATTAGTGTCTGTGTACATAGTTGCATTGCACTCTGTGAACTGTGCCAGCTGAGTGGGATGTGATAGGAGGGGGAGTGGAAGGTTCCAGTTTATGAATATTGCTCAAATTGAGTGATGGCCCTGTGGTGGAAGCTGCTCCTAAATCTGGAGGTATGAGTAAATATGTCTCTGAGTTTACCGCCAGAAGGTAGAAGATTAAAGAGACGGTTACTTGACTGAGTTGAGCACCCTGATGTTTATAGGAAAATATAATCGAGCCGCATATTTCACTCAAGCCCAAGTATGTTGTAGCTGTACCCGATCCAATCACCATGCAGCTGAATGTGTGCGGTTCTTCTAGTACAGCCCCCATGAATCCCTCGTGTTTGACTTTGAGGAAGAGCTGCGAGTTGAAACATCAGTCTCCACCGATCATTGAACAAAGGAGACATTTGTGAGTTCCAGCTGTGTATTTATTTGTTTAATGTATTCACACTTCGAACTGCAATTCCTCCTAAACTTTGACCTACCTGACAGAGCATTACCCAAACCTGAACATGAGTTCTACATTTCTACCCAAAACTGACGCAAACTCTCAGATCAGTTGAGCAAAAGGAATTGTAAATGCACTCGATGCTGGTCAGGAGATGACTAACCGGTGTCAGTTGTGCAGTAAACAAGGTAATCAAATAATAACCTTATAATAAATTCTTTATAAAGGCCAAGTAAAAATACTCCATCTTGCTGGTTTTGTTGTATGAGGGGAGCGGCACCAGGTCTCTAAGGGGTCAGTGTAGGCTTAGTGTCAGATGCCTGCAGGACGCCAAGGAAAGGTCAGACATGCAGGGAGCCCCACTGCTTCTGCCTGACTGACATGGACATACACACATACAACCTGGTTCTTGTATGCTTATTTAGACTCATGATTACATTTTCATTCATATAAAGTCGACTGCAGCAATGAGACATACAAAAAAACTGGTTGTCTTGTTGACTTTTAGACTAGAACTCAGATAAGCTGAACTTTACTGCCTTAATGTATTATTGTGCATATAACAAAAAGTGAATTCTGAATCACAAATTTTATTTACACAGCTACACAAAGCACACATGCATGTATGCATCTCTTATGCTAGTGTAAACTTGATTTTCAGAGCAAGAATCCCATATTTACTGTGATCCTAACTGGTTTCTTACAGGCGGTGTTTTCACACAGCAAATAGTGTTTCTCCTGTATTAATTAATTAGTGGTGGGTAAAATCTGAATTGATTCGATTGCATTTTTGTGTCGACTTTCACTCTGAAGTCATATTCATATACTTTAGTCCTTATGCAAACATCACATCAGCTTTCTGGATATTACCTATTCTTTTATGGACTACAGCCTGCAAATCAAGTTTTTTTTGTCCATATTTAATCAAATATCTACATTCACAGAGCAGAATCTTGTGATGTAGCACTGATTAGTGTTGTTACATATAAAACAGTCTTGCTATGTAGAGGTCTACAGAACAGACAGAAAAGAGCAATATACTGAAATATAGGTGATCAGTCTGCAATAAGCTGAGACACTTGAGTTTGTTGGGAGGGCCGAACAAATCTGTTCACAGCAGAAACCAAGAACCTGTGGCTGGAGCAACCAGTCTGTCCACCGTCACCAGCTGGAAACCACTCAGGGAAGCTGGGACTGAGTTCAATCAGCTACGTCCCGTTCTGGTCCATGGTCGATCCCGATGACTGGTCCTATTTACTGAGGAGAGACTGTCACTTTTTATGAGGCTTTCTCTCCATGTCTGTACCTCTGTCTCCTTAGCTTCTGATAGGTTTCAGGTCTCCCTCCCGCGAGCAGGCCTGTGGTAATAGCAGCCTAGCTGTTGCTGTGTGTAAACAGTGTTGTTTCTGTGGTAAATTTTGGATCCTGATCATACACAGTCCCAAACAATTGCAGGGATCACAAAGATCCTACTAAATCCACATAAAACCCCCTAAAACACAGCATGAGTTGACAGAGGACATCAACAAATAATTAACTTATCCTAACAAATTATCTGATCAACTCCGATTTAAAAATTTGTTGAAAAAAATGTTTTAAAGCAAAACTTAATATTTAACATATTATGTTAATGTTAATAATTAATGTTTTTTTGGAAATTAGAATTTTTAGTTTTTGCTTGTCCGGGGCCAGTAAAACTCTTGATGGGGGCTATGGGGGGATGTTATGTTCAACGCTGTATAATTGTGTTTCTTTGACCAGACCTTTCATTGCACAATGTGGTTGGGCTGCTAGCCTGTTCTACTATAGTATAATACAGAGGGTATTAAGGCAGTCCCTTCTTCATTTCACAATCGCTGCAAATTCTGTACAACCTAGCAATTTTGTCCAATCTAACCACAACTTTCCACAAATTGGAACTACACTCCATCCTTGAACATCTCACACCCAACACAACATAGCTGCTGCTAAGAGGCTGTAAACACTTTGCCGTGTTCCTTTTTTTATTGATACAAAGATTCACTTATAACAAGGAGTAGAAGGACTTTTATATATTTTGTGACCATCAGGGAGCCGCTGTCACAGGACTCCTGGGGAGGTGGGATGTTTGCAAAAGTTACAAGGCAATCCCTGGATGTTCTGCGTGAAAGCAAAGGTAAATTGTTTTGAACCTTGTAAAATGTTGTGGTGGAACACAAACAAAAGTCACAGACGAGGCACTTTTTAAATGCAAAACATATCCTGCAAATGGCTGAAAGACAACAACAACAAACAAGGCAAATCACTGGGGCAAATTGCTTTCAGATCTATTGGAAGTACTAAAAGAATCAAGGTGAGCTAGATTAAATCGTGTTTAGGGGTGATGTAATAAAGCGACAATTTGGGTGTGTATGAAAACAATTTATCAAAACAAAGTTGCCAATAAAATGTGAAAAAAGTAGTTGCAACTATTTTTGTGAAAATTCCGCAGACTTGTGCAATTTCAAAACATACGAAAATCTGCTGTGAAATCAGGCATTTGGCACAAAACACTCCCAAATAAAAACCCACAAAATCCCACGAAAGATGGGAGCAGTGGTAGAGCGTGTGTTTGCTAAGTTTGAGAAGGATGAGCCTATCATCCTAGGTCCAGGACTTGGTCTTGGGTGGGAGGGGCAGGGAGTTTGCATCAGTGGAGGAACACGGAGAGGGGTCTGAATTGTCCACACACAAACAGTTAAGTCATGAGGTGGGAGCTTCATGGCATGAAACATAAATGCTTTTATGAATCGGTTATATATTATATAGACAGCACAGAGAAGCACGTCTCATTAAAATTCATGTAATCATACTTAAATATAAAGTATTAAAATGACTTCTTTGAAGAGCTGCCAGTTTTGAGCAGTGAGAACATTATTATCAGGCTCAACTCTGTGCCCAATATTGATTTGAATTTCTATAGTGTATGCAAATTGTGCAGCACACAAAGGCAACAATTACAGTGAAAAAAAAGATGTACTGTAAAAGTTCATAATCTAATCACACAAGGATATATTATGTAATCACGTAATCTATTATACAGTCTCCAAAATCATATATTAAACTGGTCAGGTTTATACTGTGACCACAATTTACTTATGTGTGGATGCAATCTAACCACTCTGCAAATCAGTGAGATAATAGATTGGGGAAGAAGGGTGAGCATATGCAAAACAGCTATTTGTATAAAAGCAATAAAAAAAACAATATGTATTCTATCTATCTGTATTCGTATCTCAATCTTCCAGTTACTATGCAAAGCTCATGGCCACAGGGGAGGACCATAGGGGTCTTTGTCTCCTGGCTCAGTTCACTTTTCACCACAAAAGTTCAGTACAGCACTGAGATACTTAAACTCTCACTTGTGGCAGCAGCTCACTACCCACAGAAGTGTCAGCAATCCATCATTTCCTGGCATTATATTCAATTCTCAATTAATTATTCTGATATAACATCAATATATTTGTAGCACTAAATGAAGCATAGGTGTTCATCTGGTTACAGGATGAGCATAAAACTATGTTTCAGCCCCTCAAATCCCAGGAAGTGTCCTATGCTCTTGTATGAAAATAAACAAGGACAATCAAAAGCTTCTGGCAATGGCTCACTTTAAGAGAAGAATCTTTACATAGCACATGGTGCACATTGTTTGAATTAATCCATAGTGGATCACACCCAGTCCAAGTTGATTAGTATTAGCTTTTTTTTCTCCACTGGCTCATTCACAGGCTGTGTGGTTAGTAACTTGTGATAATAATGATATAGTTGTACAGTGTGGACATCATAACCTGACACTCACTGTTAATACCTGTTCAAGCCATATTGGAACTAGTTAATAAAATGTTTGATTGACGACATTGGTAATCAATATAGAGTACGGTATATACACATTTCTATTCACATTAAAAATGGCACATAGAGTTGTGTAAGAAATGAAAAGAGTACTATAGCTCTGCAGTTCTGAGCCCACAAATGTATAAATGTCAAGTGAATTAGAAAATAACAGATCAAAGGCTGTGTTTGCCTAAAAGTCACTGCTTTGAGCCCTACACCAAACTCAGCAAATAACTAACTGAGAGTACATAACACCCTATTCCCTGATGCAACCTATAGTAATGCCCCCTTCTTCCATTTCCAACTTTCCCAATGCAATTACAGAGCAACAAGAGATCAATTCAGCTGGAGAATGGAGTTTATGTTTCCAACGTCTCAGGCCCCTCACTATCTGAAGATACACGTTCCAATATGTTCCTTTCTGCCTGAAGATAATTCAATCATCCTCACTTCCAGTTACTCTCAGGGCAAAGGAGCGGACGCTGTCAGGTCCCCTCTGGCTCCACTAACTCAATAGAAATGTGATTGTGTTTTCTTTGTGTGTTTTTGGTGTTGCACGGACTGCAAACAGGGACTAAACACACACATAAACACTGGCTTTTTCTTTCTTGCATCCTTTGTCCCTTGGGATGGGTTCACTGGTCAGATATGAATCACCCCAACCGTGCATCTATTGTTGCAATGTTTGCTGCTTTCTCGGAGGAATAACCAATAAGATCTGACCTTGTCAACCAGTATCCGCTTCCCCTCTCATAAAATTCACCCATTTATCCCTTTGTTTGTCTCACCCTGCATCACGCCTCTAGGTGCAAATCAACTATCATCAATTTGTCAACCCTAAAACACAGAGTGCACAATCAAGAGCCGTTTTGCTAATGCTTGCCATTAAACGGGGAGGAGGTAAGCTCTAGGCAAAAGGCAGAGGAAATTATATATAGATTTAAACAGAGGCTTGGCATATGTTTTCACCAGCAGCTGCTCCCTGTGTGACAGGCTGCATTTAAGATCTGGCCAAACAATAGGAAAATATATCCTCACTGTCTGTGTGAACGGCGTTGAGTGGTCAGGCAAGCACAGAGAGAGATCTGCACCACAGAAGCCAAAGCAGTGGATTCCTTTCCTCTTTGCAAGGAAGCAGTGGCCTATTGTCCAATTCAGGGATGTGCTTTGACAGCTTCTGGTCTTGGAAGCGAACCAGAGGTCTTCCATTTTGTTTGCTAAAGGGTCAGAGCTGCAGACATAAAGTATGAAAACGAAAAGCTAAACGGGGGAGTTTTGGTGCAAAGTGTTTTTCCAGTGAGCCCTCCAGGCCATTGTTCAAACTGTCAAAAAGTTGAGCCTCTCATCCACAGTTCTCCTCCTACTCTTTTTCCTCTTTGTCTCTCCTTTTTCCCCATCCTTCCTCACTTTGTTTGCTAGTGGGCATGGGCGTAGTCATCTATCAGGCAGAGTTATGACAGACAGTAGGTTGGACGCTGCAGGATGTGGGATCTGTGGAGGAGAGTGGTGATGGATTAAGAGCCAGAACTTTGCTGCGCTTCAAGGACACAACATTTAAATTATAAAGATTACACATTACATTGTGCATCCTGGTTAACATTTGCTGACATGTAACCATCACAAAGCTCAAAATACTCAAGTTGATGATAGGGGTGTCATTTGTAGGAAATTAGCTCAGTTGTGAATTTGGGGAATATAAATCTGAATGGTTAAACATTCCTAACTTAACCATTCAAGATATGTCCCATAATTACATCATTATAAATCATGTGAGAATGGAACTTCATGAAGAGAGCCATGTCAGCAGCTGCAGCACAGAAGTTGGTGTGTGACAGAGCAAAAATAGGTTTGTGTCCAGAGAAGAGCCACCAGCCGCTCTCAGCTCATCGTCTAGACATATGTTAATGTGTGTGTCATGGATGTAGTGTAAGTTCACTGACAGGGTGTTAGGAGGGTGCGTGGGCTGCATTCGCTCATGGTGAACAGACATTAGCTTTATTCCATCTGTATTCCAATCTGTGAATCCTTCATTCGCACAAGGACAGGCTCACTATTTTTCAAGTGTCTTAAAACATAAATAAGACACTATTGGATATGCTAAAGGTCTGACTTATTACAGCAAGTAAAACATGTTCTACTGGTCATAGAAGTGGATTATTGTTTTAACAATCAGCAAGTAACAAAGGCAAAGCTGACACTGAAGGTCTTCACAGTGCACCAAAATGACGTGATGTATGACTAGTGTCATGACAAATAGGTGATTGTAACTCACTGTCCAGAGAAGACCGTTAGCAACCACCAATATGTCGCCTGGCAATGTAGGATATTAAAACAGCATGTTTTCATACAGTCCTGCACTCTTTCTTGATGATGATTTCCTGTTTTAAGTTGATTAATGTAGCTTAATAACGACACGTCATTGTGCATATCTTTTATTTATTGTTGGTCATTTTCGTTTACTTGTCAGATTTGGATCATTATTTCTGATTCATTCTAGTAAGGCTAAGGGAGGAAATATGTTTATCGTCTATAGTCGTACACAAGTACTGCAAAGCTCTTCTCTATATAGATGATATATTGTTCCTGTGACTCCAAACTGCAAACAAGGTCAGTTTTCTCTCATTGTGTTACTGCTCCATTTATGATGATGCTTTTTGCCAGTGAAGGTTTAATGCTTGACCTCGTATAGAGATTTGAATAGGGGTCAGAATGTGAAGTACTTAGATTGTCAAACAGCATCTGGAACCCATTTCACTTGCATCTTCTTTATGTGTATTTCTAATTTGCACAAAAAAGAGAGGAAACACAAATAAATTACAAAAAGGATGCATCATTACAATGAAAATGAAAAAAAGATGTCACATCAGGCATGTGAATTATTTGTCTTTGATATTTCCATGACAAATATCATGTACACTGTATGATATTTTGTTATATCTTTTGTATATACCTCATGTTATTCTTTCGAACAGTTGTAGAGCTGCAAACGGAATTGCGTGGCACTGCATAATACATGTATAGCAATGACAATAACAATATTCTATTCTCTTCATATTAACAGTTTAACAGCTTTAGCTGTCAGTTGATCATAAATGTATATAAAAACTTTAATAGCAGACACTGGACTAAGAACCCATGTGTTGACCAACTGAGCGAACAGCACCAGCATCCCCAGTGGTTCCTTTAATAAATTCAAGCTGGGATTTAAACTGCAAAGTGACTTACAGAGTTTCAGTATGCATTTTCATGAATATTCTCATACAGTAACCATCAGTGAATTGAATTGTTTAATTCTCTTCTTTTATCCTCCACAGTGACCCACATTCACATAGAATGTGGACACAGTAGACTTACTGAAAAAGACACATTATCAGATCAAAGGAAACTTGCATTACCTTTATTTTTCTTTCTTGCCTGTTTCTTTTAGTCAGGGCAGTGCATCAGGTACTGTAAGACTATATCTCAGATTGGATTCCAGTTAGTTGTGTCTCGGCATCTGCATCACTGCTGCGCAGCAAATAACAAAATTTAAACTACTTTTATTTTTTTCTTATCACAGTTGGTGTGAGGCACATTGAATATTCCCTTTGCATCGCTTTCTTTGGATTCCCCTCAGCTTATAGAGTTGTCTTAGAAAGCAAATGCAGCTCAGAATGAAAGGATGGATGCCTCCCATAGGCACAACCTGCGTTGACCTCAGATTGTAGCTGTTTCCCAGCAGCTCCTGCACAACAGATTCTTATTCCTGTCCGTTCCTGTTCTTCCTGTTAAAGACGTTTCCAGTGTGGGGAACATTGTGGTCTTCTCTCAGCAAAGCCTGTCACATTTTAATGAGGCTTATCTTTTAGTTCCCTCAGTTTCAGTTCAACACAAGGCAGTCGCAAACATATTGTCTGAGTCTGTAGGTATATCATTAGTTGGGTCACCAACACGTACACAAATACAATTTCTAAATTTTCCATCTGCTATGATGGGCCACAATCTGTTGAGCTGAAGACACCAGGAAACAGTGTCTGCTTTATCTGTCAAAATAAGCAGCAGTTTTAAACTTTGTCAGAAATCCCTATATGGGGCTGTAGTCATTTGGTTGGAGGAGTAGATCGGTTTTCTGGAGTATTTTGGAGCACAATCCTACAACTGGTCAAGTTTTTAAATTTGTATTTGCCTACATCTGATATGCTCGCAGATAAAAAGGTAAAGATTACACTTATACTAACATCACTACAATACCTTAATGTTCTAACTAAACAGGACACATTTAAGTCTGTATGTGATTTAAACATACAGACTTAAATGTTTAGCTTAACTACACTAAATCACATACTGAAACTGAATCAACTCAGAGAGACTGTTCATCTGTCTCAGGTAATGTATGTTTCTTATTTTGTCTTGTCATGTTGGACAATCAGACAGTGTTAACCAGCTCTTCTCTGATTGGCCCAGTCTGAGAATGGATTAACTTTCAATCGAGCACATCAAAACCACCTGACTGATGAGTGTGTTTGTGTCTTTTTACATTATCGCCTGTTCTGCTTTGTGGAGCGCAGCTCAGCTTACTTGATGAAGAGCTGCTAACTGTGGGAAAAAAAGTTTGTTGTAGCGGTATCTCAAGGGCCGAGGCCTTTTAGATAGTGATGGGCAAGTGAGGCTTTCTTTAAGCAATTAAGCTTTTCATCAAATTGGATGAAGCTTCGTGTGAAGCTTCATTTTCTGTATTTAGTACTGATGGCCAGATGAAGCTTCTTGAAGCCTCAAAGCATTGAAGCCTTTATAGCTAGTTTTAAAACAATTGTGTTATCCTTGTAACGCTTATCGTTTTTAAATGTCAGTGAAGTCACACAGTTATGAACAAAATATATACTTGGTCAAGACGGGTCATGAACCCAGAACTCTGATGTGACTGACAGTTCAGCTAATAAAGACAACACACGAGATATAAAGCTCCAACACTACCCACAAATTAAGAGGAGATTCTTTGGGCTTCACATGTGTCGATACATCGCTCAACAGTTCAAACCACTTTCTGAACCTCTACACGTAGCGAGGATTTAAACGTTGTTGATTACGTAAACGCAAACGATACAAGCCTCAATACACGCTTCACTAAACACTTCCTGGATTTCTCAATGCACGCATTGACAAATGCACGATCCATGTACGATCCATCACTACTGTTAGACAAAACGTGAAAGCGCCACAGCAGAGATTTACAAAAGATACTTAAATTAAAATATACTGTTTACCTGCTGCAGCTTCTTGTGTGCTACACTGGTTTAGCCTATTCTAGAGAATGCTTTTATTATGATGGGAGGGCGGTAGTGTGTGGCATGTCTATGAAAGCCTGGCAGAGTTCAGAATGAGGACGTGTGGGCATCAAAGGACATGTCGAGGACAAACAGAGTGAGGTTGGAGAGGCTGTAATAAAAACTAAGTGGGGTAAAAGTAGTCCTCTGAGGAGAAGGAGAGATATAGACTGTGACAAAGAACAACGAGAGACAGGCCAAGGGTGCAGGGGGTTCAGTATAGGGGGCCCAGGAGAGATTATCATAAAGCATAAGTGGGCCCACTAAAGACAGAGAGAGGGACAGAAAAACTTCGAGAGGCAGCAAGAGAGAGAAAGTCATACAATTGCACTAAAGAGAACAGGGACCTCCTCGCTGGAGAGTCTTCACAACTAACTTCATGACAGCCACGGTCCGCTGAGCAGAGCCATGTTCTCCCTCTACAACAACGCCTTTGATGGAGCCCCAGAACCAACCAGAATCCCTCACTATTTACAGCTTGTTTTTTTGCTTTAACCCTGGAGAAAGTTTTTAGAAAATATATATTTTTTACTGTCAAATACATCACACCTGTCAAGCTTAATGTGAGTTTAGTGACTAATTACAAGGATGAAAAAGCAGGGTGAAAACAACCTGTGTAATGTTGGTTCTGCGTGTGCAGACAGCTTGTGGATGCTGGCAGTGTTCATACGTGGCTGTCTGTTCGTCTGTCTCCAAGGTAATGTTTCAGCCCAACAGGTTTAACGCTGTGCAGATAGGGTTTGCCAGATTTGCTACAGGAAGCTCCAAATTGAGTCCCTACTGCAGCTGCTTTATCTGGCTGAGAGTTTTTCTGTGCAAAAATCAATGGGAACTGACCTCTCTCTGCTTACTTTATCGCAACACGTGCAAGACATGAGACAAGGGAGTTAACAGATTCACTGGTGGAGGAGTCTCTGAAAGCAGCAGCTTCAAATTCTCAGGAGACTGGGGTCTATCTTCAGTCCTCAAAACCCCATGGTGAGGACAAAAAAAGCTATGTTAAACTATGTTAGAAGCCATGGAGGATGGTAAATTCAAACATGGATTACCAATCCAGTCTTGTAAAAATAACACAATTATATTACAAATGCAAATATTTAGGAACAAAATTACAAGCAAATAAACTTTTCTTAACATATAAGAATATGTTAACTATTAATGTAAATTGCCAATTACCTTACGCCTACTATTTATATATACTACCAAAATATCCAATCATGAAGTTTTATTTCATCATTATTTATTTGTATATGCACTCACAGCACATGGTTAAGGTTAGAAAAAGATTGTGGTTGGATTTTAATAGAGAAATCTAACACTGTAACTTCAAACAGTGGGTTTATTAACATAAGTAACCTTAACCAAAGTGCTTTGTTGCCTAAAGTTAACCACACATGTCTGTGGTGTGACAGTCCTGTGGCCAACCCTGGTTCACTCGACAAAAATTCAATGGGATTTTTCTGTTGCGTTTTGGAAACTTATACCACATACTCAATGTCTTGTGCTTTAGTTACAAGTCATTCTATTTGATTCCTAATGTATCGGAAATGTACAAGACATCCTGTATAGTGGCATCGTTGAGCACACCTGTCCTGCAGATTATAGTACACTTTGCAATAACAATTTCAACAAAAGTGCAATCTCTTAGTGTGTATACAGGAGTACCTACTTACCTTGAGATTCTGAAGCTCTGTTTGCCAGACCCTGCAGTCCAAGCCAAGTCTTTTTAGAAATTGTTAATCGATGATGAAGTGTACTCTACTGAGAACAAAAATGAAAAAAAAAAACTGCCCTCACCTTAACCCAAGAGTTTAAAACCTTTTAAAAAGAGGACGTTGACCGCATCGCCTGCCACCAGGAGCTTCTGGCTAAAGAGAGCCTCTGGTGTGATGGCTTTTTTTCTTCAGTGCACAATATTAGCAGAGGAAGACTGCAGCATAAATTCACTGAACCAGCTGCATTTGTCTCTGTCTTGTGGTCCAAGTCTAGCCTTCTGTAATAAACACACAAGAGATACAGAATGAAGGGAAGACTTCCACCTACCCCAGCAATGACTAAAGCTTGGACAGATATTTTAAAAAGCCCTATAATGAGCCAGAGGTCATACTGGAACCTGTGCTACTGGAGCTGCAGATATATATAGCTATATGTATAGCTATATAGATCTATATAGCTATATATATATATATATTTTGAATGTGATATAAAAATGTTACCTAGTCTTCATGGTTTCAGTGATATTATGATATTTTAGTAAAAAAATGGTACAAAATGTTTGTGTGAAACCCAGAGGAACAGATTTATGTGCAGATAATTCATCATTCCATTGTAGTTGCGATGATCCAGACCTGAACTGCAGTTTTACTTTTTTTCTGAAACTTCCTTCCTGATCATTCCCTCAATCCCGTGCTCTTTACTTCTGATCAGCGTGGTTGTTTTAACCTGTCTCCCCCTTTATAAGCTGCCTCATGCGCTCTCTCACCTTTACACATTGTCTGTCGTTGCTCCGTAAACAACACTCCAGCCTGCTTACCTCTTTTCATTTGGATTCTCAGGATGGACTCTATCTGCCCGAGCTGAGCCTGCTGTTCTTCTTTCGCCCTTGTTAGTCTGTAGGTTTTGAGAGACTAACTTCTCCTCTCTCTTGTGTGTTGTGCTTGTGCAGCGTGCTGCAGTGTTTTTCTCCTGGCAGTCTCTGTCCACTTTCAGAGACCACACGGCGCCGTTGTCCACACAGTCGGCTCCACCATATTGGGTAACCTCATCCAGCCTTCCTCCCTTGCTTCATTTAAGCCTTTTAAGTTACATCTTGATGTTCAGCCGGTTCTCCAGGTCCAGAACTAATCAAAGCCTTACACTAGTCCTCAAATGCACACGGAATGCATTTTGAAGCAAGACTACAATATTTTATCTTTGAAGGTGATTCTGGGGGCAGTTATGCCTAATGTACTCACAGCAGTGGATGTCAGTCTATCCGTTATTGTCTTTGTCATTTATCATTTACTACATCAGCAGGTTGAATGGCACCAGATGAATGCAAATATTCATTTACAACCCAAACAGTGTTTCTTTTCCTATAAATGTTGCTTTCTTATTGTTTGCTTTACAGCTGGTTATGTATTTCCTGAGGCCGTGCAATATCACAACACCTAACCTGCTCAGAATATGACAAAGCTTTTGACTACTCTGCTGGCAGAGGTTAAAGGATGGCAATGCAGGCTGGCTGGTTATTTGGTCTACCACTTTAGTTTCATTTAACAGGGGATGTATTACAATAAATCCTCATGGTCCTTAGAGGATGCATCCTGTGTCAGGTGCATTTTTTTTATACTCAGAATCAATAACTGCCATGACATTTGTTTTGAGTCTGTTTAACTTTCATATTCTCCAGAAGATGAACCCAGATGTCATGTCACATTGCCAACAGGTCAGACACATATCCACTGAAATATATTGCGGTGAGGCAGATGAGTTGGTACAAAAATAGATTTATATATTTATGGTACTATGATGAAGGTATGTGTCACTTTGACAAATAAACAGAATAATTGCATTCATTCTAATCTATCTGATAGTCATAAAGATATTTTGTGGTGGAATTCCAACTATTTATAGTATCAAATACCAGGTTTGACGTGATTAAAAATGTCTAACTGTAAGTGATATTGGACCAGTATATTATCAAGTAAACATCTTCTGTGTGTTGGGTGGCACCACTGGCATACAGCTGTTTCTGGATATTTAAATGTTTGGAATTTCAATATGGGCTCTTATTAATGTCATGTACAGTATAATAAATATTCTAGTCAACAAAGGAGGCAGTTTTTATGCTGAAAATGCCCTTATATTCTATAGTTTCAGACAAATGATGGAGAAATAAAAAAGACAGAAAAAAAGATAAATGTCCTGGAGCTGATGGTTGGAGAGTGGGGAGCAGTAGTGTAGTGTTTTTTTAAGAGGAAGAGCATTTGTGGCCAAAAATCTAATTTCCTAGAAACATCTAAGGCCATTTTTCATAGATTTGTTTATCCGTTTCACTTTGCCCAGAACAGTCTTTCCTGATATTAGCTGGGTTTTATTTGTCATCTAACAAGGAAATGTATCTATTTACATTGGGTAAATAAAAGCCAACTTTTTCCAGTGTCAGACTGCAGCCATGTCTAATGGGCCTGGTGAGCAGAATACAGGCTTTTTACTTTTTTACACACACCAGTCAAAATGCTCTCAGCAAGATGAACTTGACTAACATAACTAAAATGTTATTAGCATGCAAACAGAGAACATGCCTCCGGATGCTGGCAGTCTCAGAAAGACAGGTCAACTGCCAAAAGGGAAGAAAGTTCAAGGAAAGATGGGAAGTATCTGAAGCGCCATCTTAGCTGTGACTGATGAGTAATTTGCAAGTGGAAAGTTTTTCAAATCCCATTTATGTGTGAGGTTACGATGCTCTACTGATGCTCCGATTCAAATTCTCAGCCCGCTGTTATTATCTGTTTTCATTCAGTTTCTCCAGATCTTACTTGTGATGCGATAGTGATTGATGACTCGAATACTGTGGCTGGTACTTGTTCGGGTTGCTGTTGTGCAGTAATCAGGCTGAGATTGCAGGGGATGGGGAGTGGACAGGGAAGAAGGTCTGCTGTGTCTTTTGTGAATTTCCTGAAGCTCTTATTGTATTGTGTCTCCTACTGTTTAATATCAAATCAATCTGGATTTACTTTGGAAAGATACTATTACTTTTTGTTGCCTTTCAATTGTATCAACATGACAGAGATTTACAATACTTCCCATACTGACATGAAATACATAATACTCATTAACCCAAGAATTACACACCGACATATAATATGCAGTCAGGCCTATTTATTGTTGTCACCTGATTTTACATAAAACCCCACTTTCAACACACCACAACATTTATGTCTAGACCTTTAAACTGAAAGATTTTTGTAGCTTCATGCTTCAAGTTTGACTTCACCAATTCTCAGCATGCTTTCTGTGGTTCTTACTTGGGGAGTACATGAATGGTAAGGAACAGCCTTATGACTCATAGCATCTTCATTGTGCCTTGTATTTCTGTGTGGGATCAAATATAACAATATAAAATAAGACCCAATTCTCCTGTAGTGGTTATTTTGTCCTGGGTAGAATTTTCCACAATGATCCATAAACTCTTACACATTGTATATCTCTTGTGTTTAATACAATATCCCTTTGTGTCCATTAACAAAAACCTCATGAGATTTTTGTTATTTCAACCTTGAGAAAATTGATTTCCTTTTTCCAAGGACAAAACGGACAGCCGAGCTATCCAATTAAACTAATACAAGCCCGCTGCACATAATTACAGCCATACTGCTATTTGTGTATCCGTGTGGTTTCAAAACCATCTTTGCTGCTCTCAGAGGCAGGATGAGAGGCTACTGTTGTATGTTGTTGGGCGAGCGGGCAATGAGCGCAGACAAGGTCGCTTGCCTTGCAACAATAGCCAATCACTGTCAGCTGCCGGGCCAGATATTCATGAGTCAGTAGGGGCCTCCAAGGACGCGAGGCCTATCATCAGTACGTCCCCGTGATCACACACACACATACACACATCCTCTCTGTGGGATGAACAAACATTGCCCCTCTTCTTGTCCTTCTGTTCCCACGAGCTGCAGCATCTGCCAAAACGCGTGTGTGTGTGTGTGTGTGTGTGTGTGTGTGTGTGTGTGTACCAGAAAGCAAGATGCGGGGAGAGCATGGTGGGGGCTGCACTGAAGGTTCAGAGAAACAGACCAATGAAAGAAAGTCACGTGTGATTTCATGATCAAAAGCAGCTCTTGATATCTTTGGGAGAAAGTTTGTTGATTTATTCTTTGGGGACATAGAATATTCAGCCATTGACTCAAGGCCTATTGTATTCAAAAGTCTCACTCTTTTTCTTCAATCCACGAACAATTACCAAAGAACACTCTGCAGCTATGTGATGGAATGTTAGTGAAGCTTGTTTCCTAGCATCTTCCTGCATCTTGTTTTCCACTTTTCTCATTTTCCCCTCTGTTCTCGCAAAGCAGGTAAATGCAATTTTGTCTAAGTTGGTGCATTGATAGGCCAGAGAGAGACAGAAAGGGAAGGAAGAGAGAGAATTGATCTGTATCTGTGAAAGTAATACAAAAAGCTGCATCTAGACGGAACAAAAGGGCCTCAGGGAGGGATTGGAGTTACAACATGGAAACGTGACTTCATGAAATGGACTGAAATTACATTTGATTAGTGTCCTAGCCTGAGAAAGGACACTAACACATATTTAAAAAGAACAGAAACACATTAAGAGAACAAATTGTTTGACCTTTTCACCGGTTAAATGAGTACCTTATCAAAATTATAGCTCTCCAGTTGTAATTCTTTAAAAAGTTGCATGGTTAACACGGTTTCCATTGATTAAACAAGCTATTTATTCACCAGGAGATACTGTATACGTACATACAGTGAACCAACAGTTGTGGGCAAGCAAGATGTACTTTAGCTGCATGCATGTCCACTTGCCTCCATGCACATTTTTATATGTGCAGCTGAGGACGGTCTACAGTGGCCTAGAAGTGGATTTATAAAACCTGACAATTGCAGGCTTAGAGATGCTTGGCTTATTGATTTTCATTATCCGTTTTCATCGCTGTCACATGAAATCAACACTAATGGCATCAAGGCTCATCAGCACTGGCTAGGAAGCTGTGGAACCAGGAAAACCTCCAGCATGTGTGTGTATGTGTGTCTGTATTCTCAGCTGAAACGACGAGAACACAACTCAGAGCTGAACAGTACATTGTAAGCAGTTATATGGGAATGCATTAAAGGCATTCCTTCCTCACCACACTGTGCAGCACATCATTTCTTTTTTGGGCCATGTTCACACTGCAGGCTTCATACAGTTTGCCAATATGAACTTGCAGAAATTCTCAAAGACCAAGTGCAGAGTCCGTGTAAAAGAGGATCTGTATAGGCACTACTAACTGTAGGAATTATGGTTCTTGACCTCTCTTACCTACTAAAGTAAAATGGTGTCAAAATGAATTTGTGTGAGAGTGTGACAGCAGGAAAGGATGCTGGGTCATCAGATAGGCAGGGCAGCCTCTCAAAAAGAGCAGGAAGACCCAAAGACGTGTTTCAATGTCACATAACTGTACCCCTGAGTACCAGCACCCACACACTCATCAACAAAGCAGCAGAGCAGTGTAAACCGAAAGTAAGTAAGAACTGTCTGCCTCACATAAAGGCCTGTGCAGAGGAAGGGAAGATTTGAAAAGCCTTGTCTAGATTGTTTCTCCTATGTATCATCACACTAGTGTAAATTTTGATCAATTTATCGTACTTCTGAAATGTAGCATGAGAAATGATGTCGAACAAAGAACAAAGACAAAAAGACAGTTTTTCTCTCGCTGGTTCTCTCACGTATTTGATTCTCATATGTTTGAACTAAAAGTCCTCTACTTGACAATTTTACAGCATTATCCAACTGTAAAACACGGTTGTGTTTGAGTGAACTCGTGGTTGTGCCATGCAGGCTGATCGTCATACATTACCCTGATCCCCAGTGGTTTCACGTCCACATCTGACCCTGTGGCATTAACCGAGTCGTCCTGATGTTTAACCGTGGATGTATTCATCACATAGGAATGTCTTGTGCTCTCTTCCCCTGCCTCTGTGGCCTCTCTACCACCTGCGTGTGAGGCTTGTTAAAACTTTATGAACATATGAAAGGTCTGGCCTGTGTTTCATATGACACAGATAGCCCAGTAGAGATGTGATAAGGTCAAGTAAATGTGCGAGGTGGTGTTATATAAAGAAGGGTCAGCACATATAAAGGAGCTCAGTTTCAGTCATGCCCTGCAGACAGTTTGGGCAGAGTTTGGAGCTTTACCACAAAGCCTGTGGTGTGTATTAGAGTAATGCATCCTAGGTCTTCAAGTTTGGGCCTTATTTTAATTACTGCTACTCATCTGACTGTGAGTGCAAGAATGCAGGAGAGAAGTCATACAGCAAAGCATATAAATACATGTGGATGGTGTGTGGGTGTGGGTGTGTGTGTGTCTCTACAGTTACTCAGCTGGGACCTGGTGGTGTAATTTCTCTTTTAATTCATTTATTTCCCCAGTTAAAACACTTTAATGATTCCCCAGATAGAGTGTTTAATGCAGTCCACAGTGCACGTTAAAGACGCGCAAAAACACACAACCTTGGAGAGGACGGAGCTGGTTCATAATTACATTTAACGCTGCTTTAATCTCCTAATATAACTGCCTGCTTTCTGGTCTATGTTCTCGTAAATCTAGCTCTAGTTTAATGAGAAAACATTGATCTCATCTTATATCAACATAACAGCAGCTTCTGGTGTCTTTCAGTCAAAACCCACTGTTATTCTGCATCCATCCACCATCCACAAGAGGAGAGAGACATGTCTTTAAATATTCACACCAGTGAGTGTCACTGTATATCTTGAAAATGATTAAACTCTCTCAACGTAAGCTCTAGTAAAATGGCACAGGAAATCATTTGTTCAGGTTCACATGGTAGGACAGTTTAGTTTGAAAGGCCGTGTTAGCAAAGTGTTCTACAAATGCACTCTGTCCCCACTGTCAATGAAATGGCCATATCTTATGTGGACCCCAAGCTCCTGGTTTCGCAGGGATTTCCTGAACCAAAAGGACACAATCCAACTTGAAAAGTGTGTCTTTGTATGTAGAGTTTGATCATACTGGACATATACTGTATTGTACTGTACGTATGTGCTGAGATCTGTGTGTACGTCAACAGAATATGTCCAACCATCCAGGCTTGACAGTCATCAGTCTTACTCTGTAACCTTGCCAGCGTCTTCTTCCATCCCGTGCAGTCTACCCAGCCCCCTCCCCTCGCCTGCGTGACCCAGCGGTGTGGCTGGCTGGAGCACAGGGCCAGGTGTTGTGAGTTAGAGAATGTCACTTCAATAACATCAGAGCAATCAGAACTTGCACCACTCGCCGCAGCGGCGCGCCTCCTCAGCTGAGAGGCGCGAACAGCCGGTCACAAATGAGTCGGCCTGCACGCCTCATCCATCATTTCTTTTGCTTCGTGCCTCCTATTTCCTTCTTTCTTTCCTTCAGTCTTTCTGGCTCACACACTCGTGTTGTACACTAGCTGGATTGATGCCACGTTAACAACTTAAAGCTGGAGAAAAAGATTTCAACTTGTGTTTGTGTGTTCCTCTTTTTTTCTTTTCTATTTTAAAACTTGAGGTGGCAGTTAGCAGCTTGATTAAAGGGGGAAACTGTGGTTTTATAAATGGTCACCACATGCATCAATACTGGGGACAAAGGGCTTTAACATGACAAACACAACCGCAATGTGTGGCAAACACGATTAGTGTTCAGGGTCATGTAGTCATTGTGCTGGGGTGGCGTCGCATTGATTGTGTGCTCGCACCGGCACCTTATCTCCATGTTAATGTGTCACTGTTTGTGCATTTGTGCTCATCATATTTTTTTATGTATTCTCGTACACTTTTTGTATTGTTGAGTGTTTTTTTTTTCAACATGTGGACTTTGCTGATGCACTGCAGTATATCCCAGAGGCAGGTAACAGATATATAAACCATGGTGGGAACAGTGTTTTTTACTATTTCCCTCCATCGTCGTTTTTTTTTTTTTCTTACTGAAAGGCTAAGTGCACTTACTCATGGTCGATTTTCAAATCAATAAACTAGATATCTCTAACTCAGGAAGAATTCTAGCAGTAATGCATTTGAAATTCTGAACACACACACACACACACACACACTAACGGACACATTCAAGCATACATAGAGGCACATGCTCACGCTGCGTCTGTTTCCTGTTTAGAAATTGATATCACGGCGCTTGATGGGAGACGGAGCCAGGAGGGTCTCTGAGGCGTGGTTGGAGGGGTGGGGGGTGGCTGGGTTCAGACTGGGGGACGGTGGACTGGGTTATGTGCGGTTGTGAAAGATGGCAGCCATCAGGGGTCATAGCTCACATTGTTTCATCTCACATTATCCTCCACGTGTGTCACTTACTGAAAGATGAACCTGAGGTTTAATCAGTTACAAGCTTGCATAAAGTCAAGTCCTGTGTGTGCGTGTGTGTGTATTTGTGGTCTGCTACCTACATTTACAGGAGCCCAAAAAGAGACACAGGAAATAAATAAGCTGACATTTTGCTAAAAGGAACAAATCCACTGTGAACGGTGTATTATTTATATATGCTGTACTGATTTCCTTATCTACTTCATTTCTGTATATATTGATTTCAGGTTATTTATTTGTATTTCTGAGTATTCATTTACTTATTTATTGTTCTATATTTGTCATTAGGGTTATGGGTAGGTTTTAGTCCGTTTGGGCGGAGATTACATTTTGACCGGTCACTCTTTCGTGACCGTGTTTCTACACCGCTACTCAGCTAAAGGATCATCCTACCTGTCTCTGATTGGACGGTGCTGCTCGTACCTTTGTGGTTTAGGTTGGTTAGGTTTAAACATGAGGACTGAGATTGATCTAGGTGAGGACAAGAATCAGCCAATCACAGGCAGAGTAGGCCTTCACTGAACAGAGTACAGTACTGAACAGTAAGCAGCAGAGACAGAGAAACATGTAAAACAGGGAGAACACTTAAACTGCTGTGTTCTGCTGTCAGTGGTTAAAAGTGGGAACGTGAAACACCACGATGTAACGAAGCACAGAATTACATCTGAGAAATGATATCCACTAAATTTGACTGTTAGGATACAGAAAATGAACGATCTTAAAGTCAACTATGATCAGTCAACGGATTTTAGCACATTTTTCTACTGGCCAACAACAAGCTAGTGAGAGTGAGGTGTTAACCAGAGATGTTAGATCAGCTGCATCAAGACGATCATATAGATGAGTCCACTGATGTGTCAGACAGGGCTCAGCTTTTCTATTACTTATTATTACTTATTTTATGATTGTTAATGTTGTTGAATTGGCATTGAATTATAGCTTAATGACAAGTTACTTAAATGTACATATAAATTAATATTAATGTATAACTACATTATGCAAATTAACCATAATGATGTTGTGGACCCAGACATGAGGACATTTTCTGTATCTGGACCTCCTTAAATCATACTTGATCACCCCTGTTCTATAGCTTCCTCGTTCTATCTGTACAACAGACAGCTCTCTCTATCCTCACACCTTTGAATCAACGAAACCCCTGTTTAAAAGAAAACAGGATTATTTCTAATCCTCTATGATAATAAAGGTGCTGGCACTTAATTACATCGCTGTTTCCCATTCCTTTCATTGGCTGATCGATGCCAGAGTGCGCTACGTTGGCTGCTTTCCATTTGGCCGTGGCCAACTGCTGGTTGATGTGCGCTGGAGTGCAGGAGGCACAAAGGAAGGTATCATGTTTCATCTCTATTAGCTGATCATCAAACAGCAGCAGGATGTGAAGATGCTCTAAAAACTTTAAACTCTGGTTTAAGCACCTTCTACATTTACGTTCAGCCATGTGAAGTATGAGTTTACGGTTACTTTCTGTAGGATTGGAATCCACATCCATTTAGATTCAAACTGGCACTGTGCTAGTTGTGATTATTACATTTTCCATATTGATTCTCCTCTGTGTGTGGCATTGATAAACATCAGCGAAACAGCTTGCTGCTCAGATAGTCTTAAATGACTCAACAATGGTGGATTTTCTTTCATCCCTTCTTCCATCATCCTGCTTTTTACATTACATGGTGAAGTCATCTTTCTTCAGTGTGATGCACATCTTCTTTTCAAAGCCATGTGAACAAGCCAAATCAAATCAGATTTCTTTTTATTTTCGTCAGATCTGGGTAACTTTTGTATGTGGTCCCAGATCTGATCCAATTTTCTTTTTTTTTAAATGTCAAGTCACTGAAGATGAGGAAGCTTCAGATTAGTTGGAGATTTATGGAGTAACTTCAAGTCAAACTGAAAGAAACGTCTAGGTGACCAGCTTTTGAGGAAAAACTGTGAGACCTGATTGTCACACAAATAATGTTATATGCTGGCTCACATTTTATCTCCTTTTAGTTAAATGGTGGTTTAGGGCCACAACAGTGTTCACGAGAGCTGGATAAAAGTAAAATTCAGGACTGAGCGTGATAAGGCCTCTTCTCTGAAAGAAGCCATAGTTTCTGGTTATATAATACACTATACAGTATGTGAATGGGATTTTCTATATGACAGCAGCATTGACAAATTATATTAAAAATATATATCCATACAGTATGGCCACATACCTCTGTACATATACAGCACATGTACACGCTGTACAACACACAGTTTTTATAAAGACTTTTTCTTTGCATTAGAAAGTAACTCAGTGTTTACAGTGTGATCTGTGAATTATTAAACCTGAAGGGCTGGTACGATTGCTAAGAGCCCCTGGTTTAAAACAAAAGGGCTAGAAGGGCCCCTACTGACTCCTATTCCTCCCACTCGTTTTTTTCTTGTGTATGTAGTGGTACTGCTCATCAGGCAGGGTACACACTGCAGAATACACATACCAGAGCAGCTAAACTATATTTTGCCCAAGGTGGCAGAAACTAAACCCGAGAAATATAATATACTAAAATGATAAAGTTTTTATTTATTTATTTAAAACTTTTAGTCTAACTTTAAACAAAGACAACTATACACAGCCCCTATCTAATACACCCACTCGCACAGGACACACAAAATGCTAGCTAGAGTAGCAATATGCTGTATATTCACAGTCTATAACCTAAATATTAATAAACTCACAGTGTGATTGGAAAGGAATGCTTCAAATAA
This sequence comes from Ctenopoma multispine, assembly GCA_034779795.1. Classification (NCBI taxonomy): domain Eukaryota; kingdom Metazoa; phylum Chordata; class Actinopteri; order Anabantiformes; family Anabantidae; genus Ctenopoma; species Ctenopoma multispine. Next base: position 17,695,887 of record JAUYWH010000013.1, read on the forward strand.
CAACAGTACCTACATAACTACGTCTGAAGACCAAACAGAAGGGTTCATTGTTAATCTTTCTTCTCTTATACTTTAAGTTTTATAAATAAAAAGTGTCCTCACATAATGTTTTCACCAGGAAAGATCTCATAGGTCACAAACAGCTGAAACAGATGGGAATGTCTCATTAAGAGTGGTCTCTGAAAAATGAATGTACTTCAGCTAGAAGAGGCTTTGCCTCACGAATACGAGATGAACATGATTTATGAATGTTTTGGCATAGGTTTAATGGACAGTGCGGCTGAGGCTGCAGCAGATCACTGTGCTGTAGGGCAACTCAGCCATGGTCCCTGGACAGAAATAAAGCCCCCTACCCATCCTGGGAAGGCTTAGAGACTTCAAACAATGCAGTCATGTCATGTAGTCAAATCATGCACTTAAACTGTCTTTGTTATTTTTGGTCATTTGTTGTCAGTTTGGGATTACTTTGCATCTCTTTTGGTTACTTACTACTGTAGTCATTACTTTTCGTTTAGTCAGTATGTTCCTCTTTAATTTTTATGTCTACTCTGGTATTTTGGTCATATTTCAATATTTGGCATCTTTTACCTTTACTTTTCTATCACAGGGACATCACACATTAGCTTGTCACAGTTAGCCAAATGGCTTTTTTTCATACAGTCTGTAGAATATTGACACTGACAAATGACAGAAAAGCAACAAGTGACAAACGGCAAGCTATGAGGCGCAAAAGCCCAAGGACGAGCGCCAGGACAGGTTAAAAATTGATCAAGATTTGTGTTGGCACTGTTGAACTCTGTGACCTTCAAACAAAGTCACTTCATAAGCAGCCCTTGGATCTATCAACCCCTTAGAACCTGTACCTGGTAGGCCCATTCAGTATCCAATCCCTGGTCAGAGCCTACCCCAGTGAGGTCTCATCTGATGGTAGGTGATACTGAGTTGGTCTGTGAATGAGAAGAGATACAAAAGACGGTCTTAACAGAAGTAGTGATTGAACAAACTGAACTAGTGAAGCATTAATAATCAATTGAAAATAATCAGATTATCACAAATTGTTCCAATGGGGCCAATCAGGTGCCCTTCAAATATGTGGGCTCCAGCTGAGTTACTACCCCCGAGTAACCCGGACACTGATTATAGAAAGATATTGAAATTAGAAAGTTTAAATGTAATTTTTCATTTTCTAAATTTGGTTCTTTGAAATGTGAGCTGAGAAGCTGTCGGAGTCATTACATTCATTTTCATTTGTACAAATGGAAATTGGTTCACATAGCCTCGACGCATAATGCAATGTTCTTTTATACAGTGTAATTACCTTTCACCATATCACCATCATCTTCCTCAAAGCATTCACACTTTTCCCTTTCTCCTGCATCTCTCAGCCCAGCATGAGCCACGTTTCCCACGTTGCCCTGAGCTTTCCAGGAAGGGAACATAAACCACAATATGGTACTATATCAAGTGTGTATGCAAAATAAAAGTGTTCCAGCTGGTTGTCGCGCCTGGATTCACTTTATAATCCCCAGACTTTACCTGACGTCCATTATGTTTTCACACGTTAGAACATTCATCCCCTGTTTTTTCTGTCTTCATTTTTTGCTTTCGAAGGAAAAAGAGCCTGGGGCAGGCCACCTGTGCTGCTGTGTTCTTAGTTGTGTAAATCAGTAATCAGTGGAATTAACTTCTCTCTTTCTGTGTGTGTGTCTGTGTGTGAGTGAGCGAGAGAGAGAGAGAGAAGGTTAGAGATAACAAAGACAGAAAATTATGTGTGAAAGAGGCTAGAAAATATTTGTGGGTGTACTTAGTTATTCCCCTGCCTGTAAAATTCCATCATTCCACAGTGGTGCACATTACTTGCCTTTATATAGTCTGCATCATTAAAGAAAACAAAAGTTTTATGGAGCAACACAGTCTTCAATTGCACACACGGTGAATGTACATTTTGTGTGCAATTGCAGTTCTGAAATAAGTATATAACGAATGTGGTGCAGATTTTCTAAAATGTTTATTTACTGTAAATACAGTGGAAAAACTAAAATTACCGCATTGTGGTTGTGTGCCTCTGCTAACCAGTGATGCTGTATTTTACATTCATGTCTGTCCAGACTCAGGTTTATATATAGATGTAATAAAATTATATCCAGGCATTTTTGAGGTAGCATACATGGGACATACATGAGGTCACAGTGAAAATCTAAATTAAATTAGTTTATGTTTAAGGCAATGTGACAATACAATACAATATTTTCTGTGACATTACATTCACAACAAGAATTAGATGAACATGAGGTGACTGACTATAACCTTTGACTTTTGGCCAAGTGGACAGTTGTGACAAATTTGCAGAAACTCCTTCAAAGTGTCCTTTACATCTCGCTATCTGGACAAGTCTGTGTGACTTCCAAAATCTAGTCAGTTCATCAGAGTCCAACTTGACATTTGTGCCAAATTTGAAGGAATTCTCTGTAAGGGGTTTCCTAGATATTGCGTTTACAAGTGAATAAGCTGAACAAAATGTTACGGAGTCCTTTCAGTGTTTGCATTTGATTTACTAAAACAACTTCATTTATGGGGCGGCACGGTGGTGTAGTGGTTAGAAGGACTAGCTAGAAGGACCCGGGTTCGATTCCCGGGGTCGGCCGGGTGCCTTTCTGTGTGGAGTTTGCATGTTCTCCCTGTGTCTGCGTGGGTTTCCTCCGGGTACTCCGGTTTCCTCCCACCGTCCAAAGACATGCATGTCAGGTTGATTGGGCCTTCCGAAATTGTCCGTAGGTGTGCATGTCTGTTCGTCTGTATGTCGGCCCTGCGATGGACTGGCGATCTGTCCGGGCTGTACCCCGCCTCTCGCCCGAAGACAGCTGGGATAGGCTCCACCCCCCGCGACCCGAATGTGGATTAAGCGGTAGATGATGGATGGATGGAACTTCATTTATTTTATTGTAGAAATTTGGCTCGTAAAAGCCTTTGTATAACCAAACTAAGCATGGCTTGGCATGATCTGCACATGCAGATTTTTGTCATATTGGTCACATAGATTTGTATGTGTCCACATGGTCTTCCTGTATGACCTGAATTGAAATTTAGTGGTCATACTATGAGTGAAGCTCACCTGTTCAAAAAGACCATGTTCCCAAATACAGTTGTTATAAAAAAGAAGCAGTGTCAAAACAATTAAGAAACTGAAACGTAGCAGAGAAAGTCAGTGATTATGTTTTCTGTTAACATGATGATGTGGTAATGAACAATTATGATCACATATGGTCTTCTCAATCGTCAAAGCTGAAACAACATAAACCAGGATGAAGCCAGATATTTACTTCATTCACTACCACATACTTTTTAATAGACTATTAAAATGTCATTTTATAATTTTCTTTAAATTAATGTAAGTTAAGTTTATATGGTTGGGTTACTGACTTAGTTACATTTTCAGTTCTGCATCAAAAAAACAGTCCTCCTCATTCATTTGACTACTAGTTGTGTTTATTGTACCATGTGGCCAAAAAATGCAATGATTCATGCAATGTCCCCACTGCACCGATTTTCCTCAACATACTATGAAATGGCTGCTGCAGTCACCGCAAAGACAAGAGTTATTTATTTCCCTACACAGGACAACCATCCTCTGTGTTAGACACAGCACACAACAGTGGATTATCCCCTCTAATCATTTAGCTATCTAACACTGACCCACATCAAACAGGGTCTATTACATTTGTCTTGGGTGAGGTGGGCAAGCTGAGACCTCACGAGTGCTAGCTACACCCAGACCTGACGAGACTTAATAAGAGTTGTCTCTTTTAAGAAACCTTTGTTGTCACATACATTGCTGTACCAAAAAAACTCAAATAGAGGTATTGTCCATTCAAACAGTGAACACTTAAAGAGCTAAAGTATCACATAAACAGTGTTTAAATTTGTTCCAATAAAATATGAAACTAGAAATGCAACATCAGATGTGTACTGCTCCACCAACCAGTCAAGTTGCAGTTTATATATATATATATATATATATATATATATATATATATATATGCCAAGTGGATGTTTGTGCCAAATGTAACAACATTACCTCAAGGTGTTCATGATATACTGCATTGATTGATAGATGAAACAGATGTGAGGTCACAGTGACATTGATCTTTGAGCACCGATATTGAATTGGTTAATTTGTGGTTATGCATAGATGCTAAGGCCTTTCCCAAGAGCCTAATCAGCATTTTGACTACACAAGATAGTAGTTTATAATGTTAGATGCTCCAGTTAAATGCTGGGTCAGATGTTAAGAAGCTGTACAGCAAGCCAATAACTAGACCTTGACTTGATATGGTTTTGTTAGCTGCTGTTTCCCAAATCAAACACAAATATCAGTTTCTAAGCCAACTAAACAAAAGTCTGTCTGCTGATAATTCAATGCCCCATACGAAAATGTTTTTGTATTGTAAGTGTTCCCGATTTTTCAACCTTGTGGTCAACAGTCCAGAACAAAAAAGTACAGTAAGGGCACCTGGAAATTATTTTTGTGCTGCTTGAAAGGTTACGAATACACTATTATACTGTGTCAGGTGAGCAGATCAGGTGATCGTGAGGAAGAAAGAGAATTGGTAAGGACAGTCCACTCACCAGACATCATCATCATCATGTCTTTTTCCATGTCCCGAGATCCAGATCATCGCTTTTCTTCAGCTTTTGCAGATCACTTGTCATCCCTGCTCTTCTCCGGTACCATGAGTACTCCCTTCCTTCCTGGTGCTGGAACCTTCCATTTGTTTCTCTTCTCAGCCAGTTTAAATTGCAAAATCAGTTCCTGGTGGGACTCTGCTTTGAGCAGTCTAGGTATTACCACAGTAACGCATGTGTCTTCCAACCCGTCGTTGTTCTCTCCACTTCTGGGTTTAGCCGACACACCACAAGTGCATTCATTTCTTCACACTTTGTTGTCTCTCAAATGCCTGACATGCTGTCATTTTTCTGTTGGATGTAACTGAATCAATACAATGTAAGGCTTAAAGTTATGACTTCAGGGTAATAGTCAAGCCACAAGATATTTCAGTGTCTAACCATCTTTTCTATAGAATGAAACAAAAACTCTTATGGAGAAAATCTGTGTATGGGCGGATTTTAGTGGGGGTGGGGGTGATGAAAACATAGACGGTAGGACAAAGCTTTAACCAGCCATGTATTTGTCTAGTCTGTTTTGCAGAGAGAACAGTTAGCGTGGGTGGACTGGTGTGGTCGCGGGATGAGGGCCATGCCAGTACTGGCAAAGTGTTCAAACCAAACTGGCACATACATGATAGGATGCTGACCAGACTGTGCATTGGCTTGCCAAAGGAGAAGTGCTGCCTCTGATTTCAGGCAGGTGTCCCAATCAGTGAGACGGTCAGTTCCAATAGTATTCTATGATGGATACAATATTAACCTCTCAGATCACACTATTTGTGTGTAAAAAGCTCTTTGATTTCTATGAAGTTTTAAAGCTGCATTTGCTCACACCAATTTTCTTTTATCTGGCATTTTCCCAAATAACTTCCTACCAAGAATCAAATTGAGCTCAATAATAGCTCAAGAGCTCATCAACTATCACATTATTATATAATGGTTTATGATTGCACTTCAGTGTTAGCAAGGTATAACCCTATTAAAGTGTCTTGCATCGCTACATTGACCAAACATGGAGGCCAGGAGCCACACGGCCACTGTGTTTGGATAAATACCCCCACAAAACGGGTGTGTGTAACATTAGTAACCACTGTGAGTGAAGTCAGAGAAACCCCAGTGTTCTACACCAAGCTGGCTTTGTTCCTGCAAAACTGAGTTGTTTCATTAGATTGCATCTGATCAATGCACCTGCTGTGAAAACTGCAGTGTTAGTCATTTTTTGGCCCAAGCTCTTTCCAACAGGCATATGCTGCTGTTTTTAGCAAACGTATGAAAGCGTATTAAGCATTTCTGAGATGCTGCATGCAGTATATAACATGATTGTGATAATCAGATAAAGTTGGTCGCTCTGCTTTCTGGATTGTGTTAAAGGGGGGAAAAAGCTCTGGTACATAGCTGCCAGATTCAATGCAGCACGTCCATCTGCAGACAGTCAGCTGCATTCTCATTTATGGAATCATAATTAGACATGAATAATAAAGAAATAACAACTGTGCTACTTAAATAAAAATGTTTATTTTATCTTTATTGAGCTAAATAGGATGTAAATTACAGTATCTTTCATTCATGACATCTTATTCCTAAAAGTTCTCTTTGCTGGCAACTGGACTTCTTTGAAGTTCTTGAAGACATTTCAGGGGTATATTAACTCTGTATCTAATAATTACATCTCAATGCAATGAACTGGGGCTTTTAAGTTTTTATTAAGCAAACCATTAAACAAATACAGGCTTATTTCCTCCAGCCTGTAATTTGCATAAAAATTTTTCTTGGCTAACTGCTGAGTGGTACAGTATGTCTTTTTTCTCTCTGTTGCTCAGGTGTTTGCTGTGAGAGAAAAGCAATTCAGAACTCAAGTAGCCTTAGCCTGGGCACACAGGCCTCAAGTAGAGAGTCCCTCCCAGCATGGATGCCTGACAGTGGGGATTACTGCCATCTCATCTCCTGCTGAGAGGCGCCAGATATGGTTTCAATCAGTTCAGGCTCTGTCCCTGTGGAGAAGGATAAGTAGGGAGACAATCGCCCTGAACTTGCACATGCACACTGATCTTATATACACACCTAATTGAATCCCATTTGTCTCATGTCTGGACATCCATGAGGTATAATGACAGCTAGAAATCTGTGGTAAATTGCTCCAATAGTAGCCACTCATTTGCAGCCTCATCTTTATCATCAGATATTGGGAGGAGGGAGGTAATTGCTCACATCTAATGGCAAGCTAATTATCAGTGCAAAATCACCATCGGTTCTGACTAGTTCTAAAAATATCTGCTGGCAGGTGGAACAGCTGCAGCAGCCGGAAAACTTTAATGAAACTCTCCGTCTTTATTGTCTGGTTACTCGTATCGCTTTATTCCCTCGCCGAGGTCTCAATAAACTCCCTTCACATCTCTCTCTGTCTCACTGTCATCCATAATGCATTAAAACACTGACGACAAAGGCTTTAAGGCCTATAGCCTGCACTCCACTTATGTTAAAGCCTGCACACATCCACACCCTCCTCCTCCACTAGCCTGCTTCAAATTAGGATATAAAAGCTGAATTCAAAAGTTGGATCTTGGTTCGCTGTGGCGGGCTAATCAGAGAGACATTTAGTTTTGAGCAACAAGGTTAAGAGGCTAGTCAATAACAATGAGGACATAATAGGCTGCCACTGAGAGAGAAACTAACTCCTAGTATTAATATCTAGTATTAAACCTATGATCTGCCATTCAGATTTTTAGCTGTGAGGCAAAAAAACACCAATTGAACACTGATATTGATATTTTCATATAGAGTAGTTTTCTTTCTTTGGCTTTGTGCCTTCTAAAAACTCTACATATTTTTCTAGCTGAGCTGAACATTGGTGAAATATCACAGCATCAGATTATTAAGGTGGGACAAAATACACTGAGCATATGCACTGAGAATCATAATTCTAGCTTAGTGTCAGCTACTTGGAAGTGTGTGTGTCCAGATGGGGAGAGCTGGGTCCTCATTTAATGGTCAGTTTAGCTAATGCAATAATAGCTTCAGAGAAGGGGCCATGTAATGACCAGCGCACTGGGCTTATTCAAGTGAGCTGAGCCTTTCCAGCCTGGCTCTAATAAGAGATCTCAAGGCTGGAGCAGACACTGGACAGGAAATTGTACATTTTGCAGACACCTCGGTTCAACCGATTGTAAGACGTGAGAAATGAGAAATCAAATAGAATAAGGGAAGTAGGAAGAGGTTACACCTTCATGCCGGAGGTGGAATGGAGGTAACTGTAGCGCTTGGCATTGGGTTCTTTTGGCCATAGCAGTAACACACTAGTTCATATTTACTGTGCACCTTGTCCCCACTACTTGTGTGTTTCAGCTGTGTTCAAGGTCATTAAGAAATCACAAATTTACAGTTTTATTGGTTCCTATTGCATAGAAACAGTCCCAGTGTGTCTGGAAATGTGGAATTGTAGATCACGCTCCCAAGTGAGATACTGTGTTATATTAATGTCGATTTGCTTCACATAAACACAGACAGCAGTTATGTTGGTGGGAAAATGTTCAGAAAACCTTTCAAAAAGCCTGTTTTGGCAACAAACAAAACTGCAAGGATGTGTCCCTCTGCGGTTAATACAGGAAAACGTAAAGAGGGAAATTTAGTAAGAGTCTGTCAATTTGGAAATAAAGCCACGTCATGTCAATTTAATTTAAATTGACTCAGCCGAGCTGGTGGAATTCTGTTCTGGTACAACGTGCAACAGCAGAGTACCATTCTAAAGCCTAATATTTGGCTGAACTACTTTTGCAGACAACTGACATTTATCTCCTATTTTTTTTACAGTGTACTGGTGCTGGGAATATAAACAGAACAGAGAAAACTGTGCATTTTAACCTACACATCTCGTGTGTAACTGTACTTTAAATAGTTGAGAGATGAAAGAGAAAAGCCTGATTGTTCATTATACTTAAGAGTTAATATCATGTCTTTGATTTTGACCTTTTAAGTCACACACATTGTGTTTCCAGGTCTTTGAAGACAGCAAAATGGTATATTTCTGCTCTTATTTTTTTAAATAGGGGGGTTAATGGTACCATAGTTGTGGAGCAGCTGAACTGCACATTAAGCTTTAATTTCAGGGCAGCTGAAGCACAGGTTGACAACTGCTGGCTGAAAGAAATCAAGCAATGAACGGACATCTGGTCTTTGTGCCTGAATTAGTGTAGATTCAGCAGAGAAGGGCCATCGGCAAGTCAAGTAAATTCCCATCACCATCATGCAGTAATGGGCCAAATAAAACTGAATAGTGTGTGAAGCAAAAGAGGGAAAAAACGAAAAGGGGAATTTAATGTTACCCACAGTTCCACAAATGTCAGGGGAGGATACAGGACAGAGTAGGTTTGATGTGGGCTCCATTGTTTCATGTTCTTCATATTTGCTTCCACTGTCGTTATTCTGCTGGAGCAACCTTGTTTTAATTACTGTATGTGAAGCCTTTAAGCAGAGACCTCTTCCTTATCTTTTCCCTTTTCCTGTTTCCTTCAGCTTCTTTTATTCCTGTTCTGTTAAGAGGTTGGGAGACGCGCCACATTATCTCTCTCTCTCTCTCTCTCTCTTTCTCTAGCAGACGCTCTGGAAACTGGCTAATTTCAGCTTGCCCACCATCTTGTCATCTGAAGCTAATTGCATGGTTTAGCCCCGTTCTGGCAATTACAGCCCTCCCTTTTTTTTATGCAAGTGTGATAGCTTTCAGGGGTCTGGTGGTTAAAGAAGGATAGGGCTGCCATTTCCCCTCATGCCGTTCAACTTGTTGTTTTACTTACCCTTCTGAATGCATGTCGTATAAAAGAAGGCGCTCAAGGGAAGAGCTAACTAACAATGAAAACAAAACCGTTTTCATTGATGGGTTGATGGTCTTGAACTGTTTGGAGCATCAAGAGTGGCAGGAAGCCGGTACTGTGTCAGAGGCATGTGCAAATAGGACCTTTCTCTCTTTCTCTCTCTTAATGATGAGGCCATGTGAGGGTGAAGATGGGAATTTTGTTTTTAATCTTCTTTCTTTTGCCTCGTCTTCTCACATTCTTCTCACACTGCCAGTGACACAAAGGCGCGGGCACACACACAAACACACACACATAGCTCCACACGCAAGGGAGCATAAGCTAAGATGGATCCTTTGGGGTCAGGGCTGTCTGGTGTAAAAGGTCAAGTGTCTGGTCTGTCTGTTTTTTTGCCAGACGTGTTGAATGCTGAATAGAGAGTCGGTGTGTGTGTGTGTGTGTATTTGCTTTTAAAGTGCTAATAATATGAATGAAAGGTCCTTTGGTCCTGTCTGTGAAAGTATTCAGATAATGACTCCTGGACAGCTGGTCCCTGGGTGAGGACTGAAAAAAAAAAAAAAAATGAACACACAAATATGCTTTCACACACACAAACAGTCACATACAAACAGAGTAAAACAGCTAAAGAGCCAGAGGCATTTGCCAGAAGGCGCCTCAGATAATTTCACACTCTAAACAGAACCCAGGAACTGCTGACAAACCATGAGCATGCACACCAGAGCCAAAGTCGCCAAACATCGGGCACCTCCCTTGTGGCAGAGACAGTTGGAAGTGCTAGAAGGGCGCTTGGTTTGAAGCCCACTCAAACAAGACTAAAGCTAATGAGATCTTTGTTGGATAAACCAGATCCTGATTGGGGCTGTTATTGTAGACAGAGAGCCAAATGGTCGAGGGATTGCAAGAGAGTGTACTAATAGCTAAGGTAGATGGTTGTTGTGGAAGTGTTTTAGGAGAAGATTAAATGATGTTTGAAGACATATTTTTGGCTACATGGTAGCATTCCATCTGTAACATTCGCCGTTTAATTCAGAATGTATTTAGAATGTAGTCCACAGACTTACAGGTGCACAAAGAGAGCACAATGTGCACTTGTGGGGTGTGTATTGTGTAAATCTGTTTGCAATGATCTTGTGAATACACAAAGTGCACATGTACACTTTGAGTACACTGAGTACACATTTAGCAATTCACAAATTATGCATAAACTGTTCCCACTTGTTTATTGTTTCCTCTTCTATTCTGTATGACCTGCATTGAGCACGTTTTGAATACTGGCAATGTGGTGACAAAAAAGCAGTTATAGAGTTTATGTTTGCTGCCATTAGTAGAGATCAGTAAAGATGTGGCCATTCAGCTGTACAAATGTATTTCTGCTGGTAGACAGTTAAGTACAGCGTGTGGGGTCTAGATAGCATTGATTGTTATGCTTGAAAATAACATAACTATAAAAGACTAAAGGAAAGCGTAGGCTATGGATGCAAAGAGAGGCCATTAAGAATTGATTTTCTAATAAAGTGACTTAATAAAGTGATTTATTGTGAATTTTAACTGTTAAATTCATGATGTACTAATTTAGCTCACCCTGTTTAAAATTTACAGCTAGTAGATGTTTCTGTTTATCTTCTGGTAAACAGATAAACAAATACTATTAGTATAATACAGTAAAGTTTTAATAAAATCGTAGTTTGCGTTAATCGGTGCAGCATATTCTGTCAATGAGGTTTGACCGTAAAAACAGAAAAAGATCTTAACACACCCACAGAAATGCCCCATCTCTCCATCTGCACTAGCAATAAAAGAGAGTGGTTTATTAAACTTCAAAAGTAGGACACTTCTCTTCACTGTCAGGAGATCAGATGCAAACTTTAAAAGTCTTAAAAACTGCTTATTAAATTGATATGAAAGATGCTTTTCCTGGTTTGTGTAAATATGCAAATTATGGTCAATTACTAGAGGCAAATTCAACAAGTAACAGACAAACAGTCTCCAGGAGATAATGAACTAGCAAACACAAGGCAACTCAACCGCTGACTAAATTGAGTAATTTTCATCCACATCCTCAAGTCAGAAGATATTTTGTTTTGGCTGCCATAGTAGACATGTTGCTGACTGGTGTTACAGTATGTTGATTTATTTTGAAATGCAGTTCAACAAATGTACTAGATTTTTACAACTCTATTTTTATCACCGATCTCCATAAACAAGTGTGAAATTAAGGAAATCATGAAGTAGATTTACATCACCTAGGCCAAGCTGAAGACATGTGTTATAAAAAAAAAATTACTATCTCTTCCATGAATTAACCAAATTATTACCTTTTAGAATTTTGTCCTACTCCATAGATGTGAATGTCAATTACAACAATATCAGTATTTTAGACACAAACAGTAAAATGTTACACGTATAGCAAAAAAAAACAATATGGCAGACACTGAGGTGACATGTGACTTGATGACATCACATGATAAACCTCTATACAGAAAACCTCTATGCAAATAAGTTTGCACACATATGGGGCAACAACTACCATTACATACCACATCTAACCATATGTCCATATGCACAAACACAAGTCTACTAGCTTGTATAGTAGTTGAACCCAGTACAGTACACACATAATGGAACATTAACATAGCACATGCACATACAGGTACAATATATTACACATGCTGTGTCTATACACGTGCAAGCACTTATAAACATATTGTACACTACAGCTACTGAATCACCTGCAGTACATTACAGCTGCCAAGCAAACAAGCTGTGCTCACTGCATTCCCCAATGTGCCTATAGGCTGTCTACCAGATATCACTGTAAAGATGCAGCTTCATGGAGACAAATTAAACTGAATCCACAAGAGACAAAGGAGGTTTGAGTCATTGCGTTGTTCTGAATTTCATACAGTGAAAATAAAGATTAAATCAGCCAAAAACGTGGTCAATACATAATGATCTTCAGATGTCTTTTTTCAACTTTCAAGACAAATTAGTTGATTGTGATATAAATGTTCCATTCTCTCTACAACAATCAGAACATGCACAGTAATGACTGCCAGCACACTATAGATAAGCTAGGCCCTGTAGAAAGATAAAAAGTGATTTATGCTTCAAATGGCCATTATTATAAAGTTAATAAAAGTTCACTGTTTTTCAATACGTATACTGATGGAGCTAACAGAAAACAAAATTAAGTATATTCAGTTTGTCTCCTGTGATGACATGAAGAGCTCAGAGCTCTGCATATCAGCTGTTGCTTTTAATAATGTGTCGGCAATTGTGGAGATAAACATAAATTTGTAATCATTTCCAAGCTTTTAATAGTGATTCTGTCTCATGAAACATTTGTCTGTTCAAATTCATTTCCTTTTTTGTTTTTTCCCCATTTAATTTAATTTGTTTATCTCAAAATAATGATTCTATACTATAGAGTTCAAACAACCAAAGAAATCCAAACAAGGCCGTGGCCGGGGCAAAGATAAAATGCAATATAGTTCACATCAACCTCTGTTTTATTTTTTTCTGCTTAAATTCCTATCTAACCTTTATTTTTAATAACAAGCACATATAGAAGATAAATATAATCTAAAATCTTTCAGCACAAAAAAATGATATTAAAGAATCAGCTGAGTTACCTTTGCCTCAAACTGATTGTAAAGTGTAAATCTGCAAGGTTAAGGTAAAAAAAATAACCAGCAGTCTCTGTGATCTTACTTATTCATTCGATGTGGGAGTTCACTGGTGCTATTTCCAACACAATCAAAAACAAAACCCTCCTTGCAAGTTATTTATCAAACACAGTGTTTTAGGGAAATAATTGAGCCAGCAGGGATCAGCAGGCAGGGGTAATAGAATGAAGTGTTGTTGGTCATGTAGGTGCAGATGCTTGGATGTTCAAGCACAAAAGCACACTAATATAGTGCTTCTGAATCAAAGATAAAGGTTGGATGTTGCCCGTAAAGACATTACCATAGCATTATCTATCACTTATCATCTTTATAATCTCCATTTAGAGAATGCAGTACACGATCTGTAGTTAAATGCAGATGTATAGTGTGCCATTAGGTTGGGAAACCGAGTCTTGTTGAATCTAAAACGCCACTGGTGGGGGTTCAAATGGTGCCAATGTGGGACAAACTGTAAAAACTAAGACAACAGACACTCACCAACAGCTGGGGTCTGTGGTGGTGGGACACTGTTCTTCTCCATCTCTGCTATGATGGAGATAGAGGAATAGCTTACTGTCTGTGATGCTGATGCTGGATGTTGTGTGTAAAAAGTGGGTAAGAAGAAGGAGTAATGGAGCAATGCCAGATCTTCAAGGGGAATTCAAAAATCCATGGATGTGGGTTAACCTTAGCACAACGGACGGTGGTGATGTGGCTTTAAAACAGTACAGCTGTCAAAGCAAAATCTGTATTGGCGGACAGTTTCACCCATGTTCAGCCTTAAAAACCCTTTTTTCCTATTTCATGAAATACCATTGCAGTATCTGGGATTTATTACATTTGCAAAGGAAATTCATTAGTTGGATTTACTGTCTAAAGATATCTCAAAGACTTACAGCGAGTCTTTATTAAATTTAGTGGACAGAAAAGCCTCGGGCCAAGGAATGATTGTTTTGGAATTTGAAAGTGATCCAGATCAGGGATTTCCATTATTAAATGATAATTGCTGTTTTGTTTTAGGCATAACTCTGAAATGAACAGAGATGAAGACTTGATTCTAAATCCTCTGGGTCAGTTTGCAGAGTCAGAAAAATCTATTAAAACATGATACTGTATCTTAGTGGTGGATGCAGTTGCAGATGTAACGGGAAATGACTGAGGTCTATGGCAGGCCCTTTTAACATTTAACAGTCTTTACTCGAATATCCGTAATTGTATTTCAGATATCCAGAAATGCAT
>JAUYWH010000013.1:17710360-17725485 GCA_034779795.1 Ctenopoma multispine
GACAAAACTCAAATTTCAGATATCTACAAAGTACTTTTGACTAGTCAAAACTCTAATTTCAGATATCTACAATTGAATTTTGACAAGGCGGAAAGACATTGCAGATATCTTAATTGTATATCCTGTCTACTTGTTAAATGTTAAAAGGGCTTGCCATAGAGGTCTGCATACATGCTTTTTGTCTGTCTAAAATATGATTCAGTTCACAGCTTCATCAAGACTGTCTCAGTACATTGCTTTAGCAGCCTCACTCATCATTGTTTGTTATGGTTCAGCATGCCCACGTTGGTTCTCCATCATCCTTTGTTCCACCCTGATCTCTTCTTGTAACTGGGAAACACATCACAGTGACAATGTGCCACCCAAACGTTGTTTTCTTGTAACCTATTTCACTTATTTTATTTGTTATCATTTCCATATTTGTTTCTTAAAACATCCCTTCTCTCTTCCATTGGCCCCAACAAACCCTTTTCTGTCTTCAGTAACCAGTAACCAGCCAGCAGGAATGACCTTTGGGTTAGTTCACATTCATATGTGTTGAAACTCTGGATCCCTGCCTTAGAAATCCCCACGACACATCATTATCTGCCTGGGATTGAGTGGAGATCACTGCCTCTTATCCCTTGGATCATTGTAGCCTCTCTCCATCCCAAATCTTAAGAGATCCAACAGCCAAACTTGTGTCATGTAATGTAAAATATTGATGTGTGAGCGATACAAGTCAGGGTGTCTCTGCAATCCATCTTACGTTTATAGCACCACTGAGTGAATCTACTTCAATGTTCATATTTCAATAAGCTTGATTGGGGAATTGCTATGTAGTTCCAAATGTTTAGCTTGGCTACTGATTCGCATCCCTTTACAACAAAGTCATCTAAATGTGTAGTTAATGGTGAGTTATCATTTGTCAAATCGTATGAGTTGGCCAAGTGATTTCATAGATATTTTCTTTCTTGTTTTTGTTTTTCTTCCTTTCTTTTACATCATTAAAGCCTCTTGACAAAAACACAATTGCTTAGATACTGAATGTAGACACAATGACTCCAGATGTGGCTTACAACAACAATTTCAAGGCTGACACAGGATTTCATCCAGTCCACATTAACCTTGTGTAATATAATCTCTTCAAGCATTTATAAATTGTACAATATTTTCCTAAATAATCAAAAATTCTGGACTAGAACTGTGCAAACAAAGCACCTTGGTTGAGTTTCGGCATGAGGATCTTTGGTTTAGGGGCAGCACGTGGTGTGGTGGTTAGCACTGTTGCCTCAAAGCTAGAGTGTGGAGTGTGCATGTTCTCCCCATGTCTGGGTTCTCTATTAGGTACTCCGGCTTCCTCCCACCATCCAAAGACATGCATGTCAGGTTAATTGGTGACTTGTAGGTGTGAATGTGAGTGTGTCTGTGAATGTCTGTATATGTCGTCCCTGCGATAGACCTGTCCAGGGTGTACCCCGCCTCTTGCCCGAAGACTCCAGCACCCCCTGCGACACTTATAAGAACAAGCGGTTAGGAAAATGGATGGATGGATATATGGTTTATGTAGACACTAAATACACATGGTTAGGTTTAGTACAAATGTTGAATGTAAAAATCTACTACCTCTGTAACTTCACGTACAGTTAAGGTATTCCATGTAAAGTTTAAGAAGTGAGTCACATGACTGGTTACAGTAATATCAACAGTTTTTTCACACTAGACTTGAACTCCATTGACCTGTGTATAAGTCAACCCATCCCTCCCTCCACCACAACCTCCTCCTAACAAATATTTTTGGTTCTAAATTGGTTGTGTAATAACGTTTTTTTATGTTGGGTTTGGGTACTCTCAGAACTTGGTTAAGTTCAAGGAAACATTGTGGGGTCAGATATCGCTAGTACAGATTTGAAGATCTGTCAGTCCTGCAAAGTATCCACACCCTATGCACCCCAAACACCTACTTGGAACTTGCTTTCTGTTAATAATTATACTTCTTTATGTATTAATATTTGCATCACAGGACGCTAGTTACTATTACAATGTAAATGCTTTTGCAGTTTATTTGCAAATAGGAAAGGAGGCTTTGAGAGACAGGGGTTGGCTGGGAGTTTAGATCACTAAGTTAAACTAGAAACAAGAGTTGCAGCTCCACAAATCTCATTTTATTGAACTGATAAGCTCATAGGAAAAGAAGAGCAGGCTGGAGTGACTTAAGTGTTAGTGTAGATGTCATTATTATTTGATGTCTACATTCTGACATTACTTCCAAAAAGAGAACTGCCATAATGTCACAGTTCATCCCTGAATCCTGGTTCGATCTTGTTTTATTTAGATTTACTTCTGCCTTTATTTTGAAATACTGTTGCGTGGCATTATATGTTTCCTGCCTGTCTTTCTGTCTGCTGGTGTGTAATTATGTGTTTCCACCTGTGACTGTGGTGATTTAAGAGGCCTGCCTACCCAGTCACTTTGCCAGATTTATGCCTTATTGTGGTAGCTCTCCAGCCAGCCTCTGCCTGTGCATCACCTGGTTTTGCCCATTGCTGTCTATTTTTACCTGTATCTCTACTCAGCATGTTCCTGCCTATGGTCTAAGCACCATAGACCATGTGTATAAGTTTGTATTCCTGACCTTCACAATTATCAACACACTTACCGGTTTCTGGAACCTAGTATGTGGAAGTGTTTTATTATAATTTTTTACTGGTTTAATAGTAACTTATTTTATGAATCTATGTCAGTAGGCTCTTCTACATCCTGTTGTCAAGGCATTTTAATGCAGGAAAACTGCACACTACACAAATTGCTCACTTCTTTAAACTCATTAACTTTGTGGAACAAAAACAAATCATCCTCCATGTATCTGGGACAGAATGGCTGTCCAGCTGCTTTCATGTCAACATCTTTAACTCTCTTTTTCATTACTAGGGTGAGTCGAATCCCTTAGTTCCCACTGCACAGAAATAATTAATATTAGGACAGAGCATGTAAGTTAACACAGATGCTTATGAAAGTAGTCCACACACGTGTTATTTGTATCATACAAATTCTGTGCCACATCATGCCATCCCATATTTACTTCCTGCTTCATGAATCATATGGAATACCTTTTGCAGTCAAACATTTACTTTATTGATTCCAGGAGTTACTGGGGTTTATCTACACATTTCACCTTTAATCGTTCTATCAGGACATCACACATTCTTCACCTCTTTAACACCATCATTCTCATTTGCTTCTGTTTATTCTTCCCTGCTGTTCTCGTGAACCTCCCTTTTATTTAACTCCCCGTTCATCAATAATAACTCTCTCCGTTGACATCTGTTCATCTGTTAAGACTTTACCTCCCAGTGTTTGACAGTGAGTTCAGTGAAATAAATCCCATTGCAAGTGTACAAAGACCACAGGCTGTGTCTATCAGACAGGACTGGAGGAAGGCAGTTATTAATGCGTAGATGGTGGTTGACCCCAAAGATGAAGACACACAGGCATCTATGTGCATCCTTTTTACTAAACAGCCGTTTGATGTGGGTAGAAAATAAATAAGCAATAACTAATTATTTTGGCTACTTGAAAGTAGCAGAGACATACTGTAATACAGTATTATCAGCTTTTACAATGGTAGGACAACTTTTATTTCTTTTTTTTCTTTGTTTTCTTCTGTCCTTAGGACATCTATCTCTTAATTTGGCAAATGTACTTTGTTCATTACTTAGTCACTAATTGTGTCTGTCCGCTGTTTGCTGCTGAGCAGGTACATAAAAGAGTTCATAAAATGAATGCCCCAGTGCTCAACGCCCTCAAAAATGGTTGTTCTCTTTGTTAAAGTACAAATCCTTTCTGGCTTCCTGGAGGCAAAACAATTCAAATTAACACCTTGAAGTTAATACATTATAAGTAGCTGACGTTTGGTCCAATAGCTGCCTACTTAGGTGTGTGGCATGCTTCTTGCAGAAGGTTGTGCAAAGTTGCTCAATTACGTAAGTAGTGGTGTGCGATACCGCAAGCTTTGGTATCGAACTGATACTAAAGTAAAACTCACAAAACATGAACAAAAAAAAACACTAGTGTTAAATTAACATCCAGATTCGATAACACTGAATCACTTTAAAAACATAACCAAATGCACAACGAAACACGCCAGTGTAACATTAAGTGAATTTAGATCCAGGATACCGCTCTTGAACCTAGAGACGATTACAGTTGGTGCTAACAATGAATTATTTCTGTGGGGAGAGTGTATTTCTTGGCAAGCTGGCCTGCCACAACCCCCCACCCCCCACCCCCTTTATAATAATACTGTTTCTCTTTGTCCCAGAATTGAACAACTTTTAGAGTAAAGTTGTAGGACTGATGCTGGTTAGTGGTGTAAGTTTTATAGACGTGACACTTTTCTAGCGGGAGATAGGACCGGGTGCATATTCCCGCAGGGGTGCTCTTGTCTCTGTAAAACGGTTTCCCCTCTCTTCCCTCCATTTATTTTGTAGCTGCTGTTTCTGTTTTCTTGTTCATGCTTTTTCCAACCCTGTCTCCTAAAGATTACATTTGCATACAACTAAACTACAATCCCGATCACGTTTTTCAACAGAACGTAATTGTTGTGTTGTGCTGAAACGTATTTTTGTGAATGAATGACGCTTTACTATTATTAACATGTAGTGATGCTGTTTACTGTGCAGGGCGGAGATGCTGGAGACCCGAGTCCCACACTATAGTCCCCTGTCTATCACCGTAAAATACGGTAAACGACACAACACTCCTCTTTCTCTGTGCCATCATTCGCTACTTCTGCATCCTACTTCCTGATGGAATGGTCTCACTAAAAATAGAAGATAGAAGGTATCGATACCATCATTCTAGAATCGATCCGCCCACCACTAAAGGGAGCAAGCAAGTAAGCAAGCAAGCAAGATGTTATTTGCTGTCCCCTTCTTTTTGTCACCCCAATGAAACTGACTAAAATGATACTTTTTTTGTATGATCAATTCATTCAAACTTTATTGATTTACAAAAATGTGAAAACCCTAACATAATACAAATAGACATGCTCTTTTTAGTTACTGATTCCAGCATACTATATAAACACTTTACTTCTTAATTACTTTATGCAATTCTAACCCACCTCTTTTAAAGTAACCAAAGTTAAACCAAATCTCTATAAAAATGGCTATTCATCCTCTTCCATTCCAACTAGAATAAAGATGTAATAAAGAAATGTATTATTTTAATTACATAATTGTGTTTACTGTTGGTGAAAAAGTGCTGGTTATGTTTGTCATTTATTTTTGATGAGGCTCTGTTTCATTTGCAGTTTTCTCATTATGTGAGGCCATAGGAGCCTTCAGGACAGTTCTGTTCTCTTCTGTGTTTAACACTTATTTCCATATGAAAAATAGATAAGTAAAAGAAAACAGAAGCAGGAGGTAGAGAAGGAAAATGGGTACAAAAAGAGAGAAAGTAATATATGTAAAAAGCTAATAATTTACTCTACCTACAACCTGCCAGCAGTATCACAATCAACAAGTAAACACTGAACCCACTAGAATCTCATCAAAATTAAAATTAAAATGCTGGGAGAGTGAAGCTGTGGAGAGAGAGAGAGAGCATATTTACTTAGAAAAAGACATAAGAAAAATGGAGAAAATATGAAATGTGTGTAAAAAGATGTGATCAGGGAGCTTTATTTGGGGCAGTGGTGTCATCAAAGCCTCCAGGCTGTAATTTTGGTCATTCTGGAAAACAATGCAAACAGCTAATTAAACACCTACGAAGTAAACCCGCTTGGGTAGTTCTATTCATGTGGGCCAGACATCCATCATCATACTTTGGTCCGCCACACGCTGTCTTTGCCATGGGACCAGGGTTTACAGTCACAACTCACCTCACCGCTGTCACTTCAGGAGCTGGCTGAACGGGTTATACTTTGGGCTGTGGTTTCACTAGAAAAAGGTTTGTGTGTCTGTGTGTGTTCATGTCCTTCTGCTGCACAGAGCTACCTCTGTAGCCACACCACAGAGTATGCTTCAACATTTTAAAAGATTCAGAAATTAAAGGGTAATTCTGGTTTAGTGGTTTAAATATCCTGGCTTAACTGATCTACAAAGTTGAGTTAGGGATGGGTTTAAACCAAACCGCTGGAGACAAAACACAGTTTGGACAATTATGACCCAAACTGCCTGTTGTAACTTTCCATTGAAGTTTTCAGATTTTAGGTCTGGTTAATTTGGCAACAACTGTGTAATGGTGGTAACACATTTTATTTACTACTGGCCACACAATTCTGAGGGCAGCAAACAAGCTGTGGGCAGTTGTTTTTAAGGAATTCAACTAAAGGCCAAGTCATGTTCTGTTTCCTGAACCCACTAATACAACTCTCAACTACAACTGACATACATATATATTACATCTATATGTCATTTGCATGGTAGGCTGTGGTTCAGGAAGTAGAGTGGTTGTCCAACAATCACATGGTTCATACTAAAGTGTCCTTGGTCAAGACACTGAACCCAAAGTTGTTTGTGGGTCAGGTTAGCACCTAGCATGGCAGCTCTGGCATCAAACATGTGTGAGCGTGAGCACTTTGGATACCGATAAGGTAGAAAAGAACTACTGTATATACGTGTGTTGAAACCATGAAACCATGGTCAAGCATGTGAAATTAAGACTTAAACTGAAATAAACCAGAACTGCCATTTTAAATAAAAGAGGAAACAAATGATGTGTGCTTGTTTTTTTGGCACATTCTTGTTAAAATTGAAATGTTTAATGCACAGTATATAATATCATATTCATATCCTTAAACCCAGCTTGTTTAGGCAAATGCCCAAAACAAGCCCCTAAATTCCCCTTTATTCTTCACATTTCAATATATTTACAGATATTTTAATGGCAACAAAAAATGGCTATCATATTTTTAAAGAACCAATTGCTAAAATTCCACAGTCATTGGGAAGAAAATACAAACCTATCAGAAAATCTTTCATACACATGACCAACACTACAAAGGTGCTCTCACGTAGCTTAGTATTTATTTTCCTTTCTCCTGGTTCAGCAGCCATGCCTCAGAGAAGTGGATATTCGCTTATTAAGAGTAAGTGCAGGAACACTTCGACTTCAATAAATTTCCAATCCAGGCTGCTGTTTTTGGCACCCAGGCTCTGGGTGTGCTTCACATAATCGTCTCTGGAGTCCCAGAAATCAGTTGTACTCAAGAGTGTGTTTCTCTGGTTTCTATAGTTTCATTTCTCTCCCTCGGATCGTAGGCCCTTTGACAGATCGCCTGTTTTCCTTCTCTCTTTCAGCACGAGCAACTCTTTGTGCTCGTAAGTCTCTGTTGTGGAATATTTCCC
This sequence comes from Ctenopoma multispine, assembly GCA_034779795.1. Taxonomy (NCBI): domain Eukaryota; kingdom Metazoa; phylum Chordata; class Actinopteri; order Anabantiformes; family Anabantidae; genus Ctenopoma; species Ctenopoma multispine. The sequence continues at coordinate 17,717,692 of JAUYWH010000013.1, forward strand.
ACCTTATACCTTATTCTGTTTCCATCTCCTTGTCGTTCTTTGCCTTTGAAAGTGGTGAGGTGCATTGTTCTGCTTGTTCTGTGCCTTGACATTTCTGATTTGCAGACAGTTTTTTTTTATTTATTTACTTTTGCAGCGCTCCCTCATCTGTCCTCTTTCTTTTTCAATTATTTTTAATAGGCATGGTGTGATGAATAATGTGTAACCTTAAAGGGACTGCTCAATAATTCTGGAAATAAGAGTATGGCCCATACACTGGTTTGATAGTTTGACACATACAGTGAGAATACAACAAATCTTTGTAACAGTTGTATCTCTGTTACTCTCTATTCATAGTGGTTGTCTTACTTTAGTGATCACTAAGCCAAAACTGCTTCACAGATCTGGGAGTGGATATTTAGTAGGCACGTTGGTACCAAATCTGGAAACCTGACTACCTGATCTGGTTCATCAGATCATGCTCATTACCAGGGCATAAAATGGCGACACTTCAAGTCACGTCAAGTCTTCTGGCATACTCACCACACAGGGCAGAACAGGCTCTTTGCATAGGTGCCGAGGGCTGGAAGGGGGCACTCCAACAAGCCCTCATTAAAAAGGACAAATATCGTCAGTCGTGGGGTTTTGAGCTCGTTTTTTTAAACTGTAGTTACTTATTTGGCCTTTACTCTCTGTATGAACCTTTCATGATTCTCTCCATTGTCCACAATCCTGTTTTCTAGGTTCACCTGCCTGAGCCGATACACGCCCCGCCTCTCTCTCCCCGCCCGCACAGATAAACACACACACATACACACCTCTACCTGTCAGAGAGAAAGAGTGACTGAGATTAAGTGGGAAAATATAGACAAATATATTATAGAGTTTGGGTTAGGATTAGGGGTTGAGGTTAGGGTTAGGGGTGCACGTGAAGGGGGGCCCCAAACTGTAAATTCACTTAGGGCACCAAAATGGGCAGAGCCGGCTCTGACACAGGGAGACACAGGAATGATGTAACTTGCAATAACATTAGTAAAAGTCTGCATAGGCAGGAGAAGGAGGTAGTTGGATGGGTAAACAACAAGTAAGACTTTTCTACAGAAGACAGACGATTGAGCACAGTGTGAGATCTAAAGCCTGTTTCCTGGAAATTACATTCCTATGCGAATGGCTACTGCAATTATCCTGAAGTGCTACATTTGTTAATGGAAAGTGAGTCACAACAAGGTAGTTGGGATGGAAGGGTGTATAATGTGCAGGGCTGAAAAACTGCAGACTTAAATCCAAAGTCCCATGTCAAACCTTTTTGGGTTTCTGCAAGAAAAAAACTTTGGGTCAGAGAAAACGTCTTGTTTAAAATGTAATACAGACGTGTTTAAAGTGACTATTAGGTTTTTCTTTAATAACCGAGCCCACAATATTTCCCTGACCTGTGAGTTCCTAAACCAAACCATTAAAACTTTAATAATGCTTGAGTCACAAATCTGTTTGTTGTACTGCAAGATCTGATAATTTTGTGGGTAAAGAAAACAGGATGTATACACCCAATTCCACAAAATATGTGGGCCTCGTTATAAAATCATATATATTTTTTATATTTACCTATTTTATCTTTTCACTTAGTCTAGCTCTGTATTTTGGGGCTAAACCTAACACAGTTGTCTTTATGCTTATAGTCTGTTAAAAAACTGTTGCCAATGCATGTCATTGTGTTTCATCACAATGACTCCAACACAGCAGCTGCCAATTTGGTGCTATATTTAAGAGACATCTACCCGCTGTCGTTTCCATGCAAAACGGCACCTTGAGCACCAACACTTGAAAGAGAGTTGGCAGCGTGTCACTATTTTACGCCTCAGGAGTGAGACCGAGTCGTCCTAACACAAGCCCCTACCTTCAGTTTGTAATAACCTCTTAATCAACAAATGTGATTTATACTTTTATGTTTGCACATGGATTACATTTTAATTACACATGTTAATGAGCTTTAGAAGTGATAGCATGCTTTTTTTTCATTTGGACAGAGCCAAGTTAGCCAATTCCCCCTGGTCCCAGGACTTTAAGTGAATATTGGCTAAACACAGACTCTTTTCCTTATAGTAAGAGAAGTGGGCTTCTGTCGTTCCACAGTTCTAATATCAGATGTGTTAAAAATACCTAACAATATGAATGATGCACTTGAGCTTGCAGTTATATATTTTCAGACTAAGTGCTTCATTTTCTGTTCCTGGATGTGTTTTTAGAATGAATCTAAAACAGGCGAAGCGCAGACATAAATGCATCTGTGCTGGTTGATGTGCTGCTTGAGGGTGTGACAGGCCTATATCATGCTACAACCTTAAATGGGCAGTGTTTATTTATAAAGCATGGATAATGTCATCTGTAGGCAGCTGGCTGTGGTTGTGTTTTTTTCTTTTTTCTTCCTTATGTGCCTCTGTTTCTCTGTCTGGGTTTACAGAGCCAGAGTCAGCCCTGAATCCCTTGGCGGGTGGACACGGAGGCCTTCATCAGTCATGGGTCGTTAGTTTGATCTTCCTCACCGTAATGAGGTCACTGTCACCTCGGCCCTTCATAATTCTCTAATTACTCTTTGTGGTTCATTCTAATGAGAGTCCACCTCTAGACAGAGAGGAAGGTGTGTGACAAATGTATATGCAGGGATTACTCACTATGATACTTGCTTACCTTAGTACTACAGTGTAGATGTCCACTGCTACTGCACTGATAAAATAGTTTCTTGGAGCCACACCAGCAATGGACAAAGCATTGTGGGATGTCAGGTCCTTTATGACTGGCATAGCAACGTCATCAGGGTTGTCTCAGCTTGACCTTGGACAGAAATCTTGTGTTAAACACTGGAGGTGTTTAGAAAGTCATGGCTGTTTATTATGTTGGAAGGTTGTGTTGTATTATGGGAAATGTAGGATCAAGAGTGTTAGAATTTATTTTATTATTTTATTTTATTTGTAGTCTGACCAATGTCGTGGACAATCTCATGTGTTTTTAATGCGCTATCCCCCAAACCTCACACAGTAGTAATGCTAAATCCTCCCATTTAGCTTTGAATTAATTTTTGGTGTTAAGCTCTCTCTTCTTTTATCTCCTCCCTCATTCTTTTTCCACATTCGCATGTTAATCTTGTATTCTGTAACAGACTTGTTTAGTATGTGGCAGGACCAGTTGATGTCAGAGCACTTATTGCAGACAGATAAGGCAGATAAAGAGAGTTTTATTTCAGGTTTTATGTAGACTGGTGCATGATGCCGTTGCTAATTAACAGCATCATGCACCGTACACGGCCACACACACATATGTGTGTGTCTGTGTGTGTGCCTAAAACTAACAGGAATCAGGAGATAAACAGGATTGTTTTTGTCTAGTTCTCTCTCACACATTGAGTAGCTACATCCATGAACCATAGTTAGACGGTTGTCATGGTAGCCTGGCACACTGGCTTACTTTCTGCTGTATCACTGTGGATTTGAAAACTGCACTTCTGTAAAATGACTGACTTTATAATATTCTGAATGGAAAACTGTGCCATTGGAGCTTTGTGCATAAAGTGCTGCACGAGAGAAACTGCACGAGAAATCATCTAGTTCACACAATAATCAATTATTGATTTCAGGTTATCAGAAAATATGTTAAATATTTCTGACTTAAGCAATGTGATGAAATAAGCTCTCAGGCTGACAGGGAAACAGACTTGTATCACAGCAACTGATAACAACTGTGAATCAGAGGAGGAACTTGAAAAGTCAACGTAAACTTGAACGTATTTCACATCAATTCTGCCTAAATGTCCAAAAAATGCTTAAAACGTTGATGAAATTACAAAATAGAACTACAAATGCTCCAGAAGCACTAAGTTCTTCCCTTTTGAGGCATCTTCTATTGCCAAGAAGTTGTCAACTCATTGGCCTAACATTTAAATTTATCAAGGGAAAAGCTGAACAGGGCAGCCCCTATGAAAACACAACAAAACAAAGTTACATCTGACAAACGCCCAAATACTAAAGGGAACAGGCAAGACAAACGTGTGCTGTGACACTCCAGCATAACAAAACATGCAAATATTTTCTGGTCACCTCCTTGTAGAAATGCTTGGAAAAACACCCTCACTTCCACCTTTTGTTAGAACTAAGTCACAGACAAACACACACGTTCACGAGCCCACATTCAGGACATTTATCATGTTCAATTAGAGAATTACTTTCAGCTGCACACTTCCCATCCAGCCTTACAATAGAGGGAACAACAACACACGTACACATTGCACCCACACACACACAGCGCTGAGATAAATACTTCTCCAAAAGTTGATTCATTTACGTTTAGACATATAAGATAATGGTAAGCACTCAAGTTGTTTCATGTAATTATTTCAATATTCACTTGTGGTAGGAGTGTGAATATGAAATATATTTTTTGATTTTTCACAACTTGTTCCATTCTTGCTACTTTTCCTTTTCTATCCATCCTTGGGGACACTCAGACTCTGTAACTCTACCAAAAACACAGCCTCTCTTGTTTGGGTAAGTTATTCGTCTTTGAAATCATATGGCAGCCCATTTTGATTGGGCAATTACAGCTATAACAATGCGCTGAGCTTTATTTAATCCAACAAGCCGGCAACAATGGAGAAAACTCATTCAACATCAACGTCTAGGGAGAGCTTAGAGTGTCTCAAGTTGGTCCTCACTGCACTATCTCTAGCAGTCAGGTGGGAACACAACAATAGCTTTCTTGATTGAGGACCGAAATCCAAAATGGGTAGGTTGGCCGTGGAGAAAAGGGATAATGAAATTTTAATCACAACATTTTGGGGAAATTCCAAAGGAGAAAATCAGCTGCTAGTGGCCTGGTGGCATTTCCACACTTAAAAATCACTGATTTGATCTCCGTATCCAGTAGTTATCATGCTGAAGTGTCCTTATGCTGGGAGCAAAGATTAGAATATCCACACATACTGACTGCTTTCATGCATTTTTGATCTAGAGACTTCGAAAGGAGTAGAGTCACTGATTAATTACAGAGGAAAATGCAGGAACTGTTGCAAGAATATCAATTCTATTGCTTAATTTAAAATTCAGCATCTCAGTCTTAAAGACATAACTTTGTCCTGATGTGTTGCTATGTGCTGACAATGATGTGTTCTACGTTCTTGGAACTTTAAAGCTGTAAGCTGTTTTCTCCGGGCCTTCATTTTACAAGTAGCTCTTATGCCCAGAACTTAGTAATGAGTCACTGTCATTGTCAGTTTAAGGGCAGAGACAAGCTGATAATAAAGAACTAGATGGAACTTAGACCACCTGAAAAAAAACAGTAAAATTAACAATTCGAAGTCCTCTTACACATTTTAGTCATGATACTCAGAGTCAGTCACAGTAAGTTGAGAGGTTGGATGCTGGGAATGAGGTTAAGGTTTGAAACTAAGGAGATGGAACTGATTGGACATCTCTTCAAAACAGCTGGCTTCTTTATAAACCCTACCTATTCAATCATCAGCAGTTTGCCTGATATGGTAATTCAGTTCTGGCTTGGAGGAACGACAGTTAGAGGTTTTGCCAGGGTTGCAGCTGTGTTTGAAGGAGTGTTTGTTTCCCTTCTCTCGTGTTCTGTCTTTTCTCTAGTCGCTTATCATACTCCAGCGCCAGAGCCCATTTATCTCTAGCTCCCACTTCCATAATTCTCTATCATATTTTCTTTTCTCATGTTTCGCTTCCCTGACCACTGCACCATCATCTTCCCACTGTAAAAGAATATACTGTACCCAGTCAAGGTTCAGTGACAGTACCGCAACAATGCTGTGTCACGATAGGGGATCACTCCCATATCTTCTGGTAGTGTCCAGGATGTGGATTATAGAAAAACAAACACTTCTTTCCCTCTACATCCAGTTTGTTATAGATTCTGGAAAGTTTGTAAAGAAGCCAAAAAAGCTATTTTAGAAATGACTTAAATGGTTACAGGGAATTTACAAGGGCCAATTTGGTCAAACATAACTCAGTGGACACAAAAAATATACAATGGAGTATATGAAAGCTGAAGATAGACTATATATTTCTATATGTTAGGTTAGGTTTAGTGAAAATTGTGTTGCAAAAGTACCTTAATGTTACATGGCCATTGTCTCGTTTGCTCATGTGATTTGTAGTATAGCTGCTCGGGGTGCTGTGTTATAACATGTTATAAATAACCATGAGCATCAATGACATACAGTCAGACTCCTCCATCATAGAGCCCAGCAATTTCTGTGTCAGCGTTGAGTCAGATTAAACTCTGGAACAGCAGAGTCGGGCCTGGTTCAGTACTCTCAGCAGTCAGATCATATTTTAAGATGGACCATGGGTAATAATTCAAACAAACAAGCATAACTTACTATGTGCCTCTGTTCAACATCAAGACCATTTTCAGCATTAATCAGTAAGGCCGTAGATGCTTTGCTAACAAGCTCGACTGCAGCGTCTAGGAATCAAAAAGTCTAGGTTACACCTGTTCCAGCTCCTATAGCTGAAGAGATCAATGGAGTTAAAGAGAAATCAGACGGATTAAATGATAACAGGACAATTTAAAAAGAAAAGTGAGCAGAGAAAAAGAGGAGAAAGAAAGAAAGAGAGATAGAAGCAAGCCATTTTGTAACATCTGGAAACCCATGCTGAAACAATGAACCCCCACCACCCCCCCTAAGACCATTAGGAGACTGATGAGTGAACAGTTAGCTGGATCAACTCAGCATGTCTGGTTCTCCCGCTAGGTCTTTAATCATTCCTTATCTCCACCGACAATACCACATCTCAGTCTCTCTCTCTCTCTCCCACCCTCTCTATTCCTGTCTCTCTCACTCTCTCACACCCATGCCATCCTGCCCCCCCGCAACCCCCACACTCTCCCTCCAGCTGACTGTTGTTCATGGGTGGTGCTCTGTTTTGTTTTGGGGCACAGAACAACATTTGCAGTGCTATTATGTGTTGTGTCTGGAAACCGGGGAATGCCAAAACGAATGCCAAGGAGTGATGAATGCTGGGTAAATATAGGAGTTGGCTCCTGATAGGCTGGGGCTGTGTGAGGGACTCACAATACAGGGCCAGATTTTGCATCACTACTGGCACCTGTAGAGTCAAACAATTATAATTTCTATAAAATTCAGAGAGACTCATTTACCCCCCCTCGACACCAAAGTTTTCACCTTTCATTTTAAGTAAGAGATCAAAGAAATCCCACCTCACATTCCTGAGGATGTCCCGCTGTAGGTAGAATTACACGTGTGCCACATTCTTTCAGGGATTTCACTGTACTCAAAGACATATTCAGTAACTGGACATCTTTTTGTATCCATCCCCTGAGTGATAGTTTAGGTAAGTTACAAATAAACAGGTGAATATTTAAAGTCATAATTGACTATTTCTATCACCAGAATACCTGCATTTCTACTGATTATTAATTAACTGCAGACCTGACCAAGCTTGATCCCCAATTACAATATGCTAAGAGAGCAATCTCTTGAAGAAAGTCAATATCAATAAAAGATAATCCTCTGGAATTCCAATACTTCATTATTGCACAGCATCCAGACACCACTGATTTATCTCATTTGATTCCACCCCCTTGCCCTCTCTCATAGTGTACTTCTGTCTGCCTTTAAACATATTTCATGTAATTAATGCCTCCCTCTCTCTCGCATTTTCACTTTATATGTCTCCTTCCTTCAGGAGGGATGTCATGAGTTTAATTGCCACCAGGAAAAACAGAATTAACCTTGGCAGACCCCCGGGGGGGGGGGGGGGGGGGGGGGGGGGGGGGGGGGGGGGGGGG
>JAUYWH010000013.1:17731555-17745070 GCA_034779795.1 Ctenopoma multispine
AGTGAGGGGTTGTTAATTTGCACATGCAAGGCTTCCCTTACTCCTCTCTCAAACCATCTATCTTCTCTATCCAGTATGAAATACTGATCAAAATACTGCTTTGTTTACAGTCTGTATCTGCAGTCCTAGGTTTTTGGCTTTCACTTATTGAAAGAGGAATAAAGACAACCGGCACCTGCTGGTATGGAGCGTTCACACAGGCACAGAAGTGCATCCTGGCTGGCCACTGGCTAAGTGCCACTTTTTTTGCTAAGATGAAGAAGACGTGAGGCAACATAAAAGACAGCTTTTGTCGCTGATAGTGTTTATTTCCTTAGGTCTGATTAATAACCACATAAACACAGACCCAACAAGTGGCATTTGCAATAAGACAAAGCACATCGAATGGCAACACTATGAAAATCTAAACAATTTAGGCTTACCCTTGATGATTACAACAGGAGATCATGGAACTTTTTACTGAACACCAAAAACTTAGCCAATTCTCTTTCAAAGGAAATTTGGTACAAAGAGATTAATCTGTATGTTGTTATTGATGCCTTGATGCCCATTTTTGAACTGATAGCTCAAAAGAGTCTTTGTACTGTACAAGTCATCAGGGGTAGGGTGAGGAGGGTCTTCAGTCGACGATTCATCTTGGGAAATATGTCACTGGGGCAAGCTTCATGTACTTCAACGAGTGATGAAAAGTTCGCATTCTCTGTGACCTTTCTCTTCAGCTGCTGTGCGAGCACTGCATGCTCAGCATCCTTCATAGCAACTGAAAAGTTTGCACCTTGTCACCAAAGGTTTCTGATCAAGGCAAGTAGGTAGCAGTGGTTATTATAAATGCATCGAATTTTAGGGGGTGTTCATTTCCATAATCTGTTGGTCAGGTATATCATTCCGTTTCTTTAGGTCTGACTTGTTCTTTACAGGTTATCCTGTTCCCACAGTATTTCCATCTTTATCTTCCTTCTTCAACACCCACTGGCATCCCAGTTCTGAAGATATGTGTCTTTCTCATGCCTTATGTTGTCAATCTGTCCTTAACCCATTCAAGAAAATACTTGCAAAGACTGCAAGCCCTAGTTAAATGTGACAAGAAGAAAGATTTTTGTTTTCATTTGCTGAAGAGTCAGCTTTAGGTTTTGTGTAGCCTGAACATGGCGCAGGTCTCCAAGTTTGGTCCTAGGAGTTTGATTGGATTCGATTTGACCAGAACTCCATCGCTCATCACAGGACTTTTTAACTTCCAAAGTTTGTTTTCCTGGTCACATCTGTTTTTGAATTTCCAGATATTTTCCATGAGCTAGCCACCATACTAGCATGCTCTTTACTACCTGATGCAGTTGGTCACAAGGTGAAAGTAGCACAGCAAATTCATTGGGGTGCACACTGCATTGCTTTGTAATACATTTGAACATCATTTGTTTGACCATACTAAAAGACAGGTTCTTAGTGAAGAAAATGTCATTCTATAAAGTGCAGCAGCAGACTGTAACCTAGCCTGCAGCTTAACACATTAAACATTTTATATTAAAATTAAAATTTATTTTATTATTGTAACTATAAAAGTGTCATACAATCTGCTGTGAGTATGGTGTGTCCCCTTCTCAGGACTACTACTTCTTTCAGCATCTGGTAGTTATTTTGGTGTACTGTATGCTGTAAGTGTAATAATAGGGTGTAATAACAGACAACCAGAAAAAATAGAAATGAAAGTTTCCATGTTATTACTGAATAAGGCATGCAGAATGTACATGTATACACAATTTAGAAGGTTCAACATGAATGTATAGTGTTTTTGTTTTGTTTTAGCAGTGCAAGGTTGAGAAAATCATTGGGCCTATTGTTTTTTCATAAATAATATTGGCGGCAATTGGGGTTCAGTATCTTGCCTAAGGAAACTTCGACATATATGACAGGAAGAGCCGGGAATCAAACCACGATCCCATGATTGGCAGGCGACTGCTCTACCTCCTGAGCCACAGCCACCCCGTTTTATTTTTGTGTGTAAGCATACTAACACTCTCTGTTTAGTTAATTATACAGGTGCAGCTGTTGCTGGTGACACTATACCAGAATTCAGTCACCGAAATTAATTGCATTTCATCCTGAGAGGAGCATGAATTTGTGTACCAACAAATGTATATGCATATGCAAAAAGAGGTCTTATAACAAATAATAGGCTAAGGGCAGGTTGACATTTTGGTTAGCAGGCCAACTAGCAGGAACCAGGAAAATTCGCAGTACCACAGTCAACTCCATCAGTTACTGTAGCTATTCACATATGTCAGTGTGGAACTAGCAAACTGACAAATGCTCTAGAGCCCTTTTAGGGATCAGTTAAATTTTCAGTTCAATTTAACCATCATTATCATCAATCATTTTATGTAAATATAGAACTCAAATTCTTGAACATTTTTGAAGACAAATAAAGATTTGTAACTTTATTTGTATAGCGCCAAATCACAACATAAATCATCTCAAGACACTTTACAGTGTAGGGTTTAAGACCTTAGCACTAGGCAACAGTGGAGAGGAAAAACTTCCTCTAACAGAAGAAACCTCCAGCACAACCAGGCTCAGGGTGGGCGGACATCTGCCTCAACCGGTTGGGGTTAGTGGACAGAGGAGAGAGAAAAGAACAGCAGACAGCATAGATAACACAACAACAACAAGGAGCAGCAGACGAGACACTGGGCAGGTCGACAGGACTAGCAACCACAGCTTCAGGGTCGAGGATTCCTGCAGAAAGATACAGTGGGAGAGAGAGAGGGAGAGGACAAAACACAACTAGGGGAGAGAGAAGACACTCTTATGCAATGATGGCATAAGAGTGGACAGAGAGCGAAAAGGAGAAGAGGAGCTCAGTGTAATGTGGGAGGTCCCCCAGCAGACTAAATCTACAGCGGCTTAACTAAGAGATGGTTCAGAGTTGCCTGAGCCATCTTTAACTATAAGCTTTATCAAAAAGGAAAGTTTTAAGTCTAGTCTTAAAGGTTGAGAGGGTGTCTGCCTCCCGAACCTGGATTTGGAGTTGGTTCCACAGGAGATGAGCTTGATAGCTAAAGGCTCTACCTCCCAGTCTACATTTGGAAACTCTAGGAATCACAAGTAGACCTGTAGACCAGTAGAAGTGCTCTGCTGGGATAATAAGGTTCTATGAAGTCTTTAAGATATGTTGGGGGCTGATTATTTAGCACTTTATATGTGAGGATTTTAAACTCTATTCTGGATTTTACAGGGAGCCACTGGAGAGAAACTGATGTAGAAGAAAATGATACTGTATCTCTTGCTAATTCCAGTCAGAACTCTGGCTGTAGCATTCTGGATTAACTGGAGGCTTTTGAGTGAGTGATTGGGACATCCTATCACGAATGAATTACAGTAGTCCAGTCTAGAAGTAACAAATACCTGGACTAGTTTCTCAGCATCACTTTGAGACAAGATATTTCTAATTTTAGCAATATTCCTCAGGTAGAAGAAGGACGTTCTACATATTTCTTTTATGTAGGAGGTAAAGGAGACTCCTTGTCAAAGATGACTCCAAGATTCCTCACAGTAGCACTTGAGGACAGAGCTATATCATCTAGATTGGCAATCTGACTAGATAAGATGTCTCTGAGGTTTTTAGGCCCAAATAGAATAAGCTCTATCTTGTCTGAATTAAGGAGTAGAAAATTACAGGACATCCAAGCCTTTAAGTCTTTTAAAAAAGCTTGAAGATTGACTAGTTGATTAATTTCATCTGGTTTCATAGATAAATATAGCTGGGTGTCATTCGCATAACAATGGAAATTTAGTGTTTCCTTATAATATTGCCCAGCGGAGACATCTATAAAGTAAAAAGAACTGGTCCAAGCACAGAACCCTGTGGAACTCCATAACATACATTTGTGTGTATGGAAGATTCATTATTAACATGAACAAATTGGGATCTCACTGATAGATAACATTTAAACCAGCTTAGTGCTCCAGTCTATGTAATAGAATGTTATGATCTATAGTGTCGAATGCAGCATTAAGATCTAACAATACTAGTACAGAGAGAAACCCTTGGTCTGAAGCTAAGAGAAAATCATTGGTGACTTCAACAAGTGCTGTTTCTGTACTATGATTTGATCTAAATCCTGACTGCAAATCTTCATAGATAGCTAATGACAGTATTATTCTGCTGGTTTATTCAACTAGTTTCTTCATCATCCCATTCTTCTTACTGCATATTCTGATTAGAGTGAATAGGGTGTGTCTGTTTTAGGTCCTTCCACAGATGTTCTATTGGATTTAAGTCAGGGTTTTGGGTGGGTCATTCAAGGACAGACAGAAACATGCACTACATTGTCCTGACTGTCTGCTGCAGGTTATTGTCATGCTGAAAAGGGAGCCATTACTCCGGTCTCTGGTCTGAATCAGGCAAGGGCTTCTTTAAGTATGTCTCTGTATTTTGCTACATTCTCTTCACTTTCTCAGGTGCACCCCCATAGCATGATGCTGCCACCACCATGCTTTACTGTACGCATGGTATTAGCAGGTGATAAGTAATCACTAGACTTTAGCAGATATAGTGCTCGTCCCAAAATTTAAATGTTGTTATCATCAAACCACGTAATCTGTTTTTTAACCCTCAAGCTCCCAGAGTCCTGTAAATGCCAAATGCTGTAAACTGCAACTGTTGTATGGTGGCCATTTGCCTTACACTCAAAGTGGCTTCCATCTAGCCATTCTACAATAAAAGGCCTGATTGATTATCAGTAGAGGGTTGTGCAATTTAGCAGCCCCTTGGTTTGGCAGATACGATTTATGCCTGTATCTTCTGTGCTGCTATCAATGTGTCTAGAAATCAAAGTTAAAGGCAAACGATTTACATGACTGTCAGCTAGAAAATAGAATTTCACACAGAAGAAAATTTTGAGTGCTGTGGAATAGTACCACATGTCAAATTCTAGACCCTCTTTATTTAAAGGAGAAAATGGAATCTGAATTTACCTGCATTACTTATAGTAGGATATAGTAGGATGCCTGACATGGAAATGTTCTGTTGCTATGTCCCCTTACAATTAAGTAGAACAAGCATAGAGCATAATATGCGTTATTTATATAAAAGGGGTGTATTGGGTTACAATGGAGTAGGAGGCTCACTGATTTCTAGTAAATTTTAGATCATCGAAGCCTTTATCCCCCTCTTACATTTGATTTCCCTATGAAAGACAGCTCAGTTTGTCTCTGCACTCATGTAGGTTCATTGCAGTGGTGTCCAATGCAGCTGTGTGAGACACGGTGGTGTGTATGTGTAATCAGCTGTCCTGCCAAAGACATCTGATCTCACAAAGGTGCAAATCACTGAATCCAAATTTAGCTTTTGAGATAAGTACCAAGGCCACCTCAAGTTCAATTTTATCCTCAAATTACATTAACCTAGCCATTGTACTACTATCTCACTCTTCTAAAAACAACCTGTGGTAAGCCATGTCTTGTTAGCCTGACTACTATTAGGCAGCCCAACTATCTTCATCAGTGCAGTTAAACATTAACCATTGTAAACTGCATTTTTTCTAGAATTACAAACAGGAAGGAATGATTTGGGACATTCAGGGTTCCAGGAAATAAAGTTAATTTTTCTGCTCCAACTACAATTAGTGCCTTTTAGTTGGAGCTTTGATGAGCAGGAGCCTCTCGTGTGTTAACCATTACTCCCAAAGGTATATCTCATTAAGACACACCCAATCATCAAGGTGACGATTTTAATGAGGGTAAATAACAACGTGTCAGTGCTGAATTAAGATGATAGTACAATCTGCAGACTAAATTCATTCATAAAATATGTCAAATTTTAGATGCTTTAACAACTTTGGCAACTATGTGGTAGTGTTTTAATTGTTGAATGTAACAGAGAAAGGACATTTCTGGACAATGTAAGAATCGTAGAATCAAAGAATGTTATAGTCTGACTACAATTTTTACTGATTTTGTCTCTGAAAAATTATATTTGATCTGTCATTTTGGCAAACAGGTTTAAATAGTTAGACTGTACAGTGTATAGCAATTTCTCATTTTACATGCCACAGTGCATCAAATGTAACTGACATAACTAAAGGCAAAGCAAAAAGTACTTATCTGCTCCTTTTGTTTCATAAATGTACATTAAGACTTTTTATCTTACAAATATAGCACTTTCCATTATGCAGCTCTATGTCAGTTTCCCTCAAAGGTAAATTTAAAATTTTAGATTAGCTAGAAACCCCCAAACCCACAGGAGACATTGGTAATCATGCATTCTTTATTAGTTGCTCAGACTCACTTTCTACTTATGTTCTACAATTGTGACAATGAGCCGGCCCTCCACCCCTTCCTGAAACTCACAGTCATGTTAAGGTAACTCTACACGAGAACCACAGTGACAAAGAGGTTGCAGTGTGGAAACAGGCACTTGAGAGGGATTCAGAGATGGCAGCACTGACATTGAGCTGCTTGGGGAAGTCAAAACCAATGAGAAGCCATTATGCAGAACTATATAGCGGCGAAGCAGCAATAGTATCAAGATAAGTGAAAGAAACAGGTAGGAGGAAACAAAGACGTGAGAAGCAGAGTATGCAAGAGAGGCAAGACAACAGACAAAGGATTTGAGATGAGACGAAGAAAGAGAAAAGGGGTGTGCTAAGAGGGGAAGGTGGGGGTGTCTTCATTTTTGAGACAATGAAAAATTCATAGTACCTTCACTGGCTGCCAGCACGAATCAAAGGAGGATACGCATCGCTGACGGGCCATGCAGGAATAAAATCAATTTATGTCTGATTTCACGAAGAGTCTTAAAAATATCCCCATCACTTATTTATATATGTGTCATCTGTTGACACCCTGAGAGTGAGGTGACAGCCACATTACAGGGAGCCATAGTGTCTCTCCACTCCTTCAAGGGTGCTAATTCACACAGAAGCCATCTGAAAGAGTGCGATCATGTCATCGGCATTCATGCCATGAGTTTACTGAGGTGCACATCATGGAAAATCAGCTATCTCATGCTCTCATAGCACAAAGTTTGCATCTGTGATGCAGAGAAATACGTTTTCAGTGCATAAATACATGCAAAGCACATTTAATAGCAACAATGATTAAATGAAATATAATACATTGATACCAATGGGGGAATGGTTGCTGGACACTATGATAGCACTGCTACAGGGTTCTAGTGTCTTATCAAAGGACAAGATGTGGTCAGGAGGAATCAGGAGTTAAACCACAGACCTGGCAGTTCATGGACAACTGCTCTACCAACAGTAACCCTGGTACTGAAGTATTTACTGAACTGAACTGTCAGGAATATGAATATTTCCGATTTCTACAAAAATGTAAAATATTTTTGAGGCAAGTGGAGAAATCCCTTCTTTTTAGAGCACATGCTTAACTTGAGTGAACAGTTTGCTGTGGCACTTCTAGTTGTAGTCAAGTACTTTTTTTGTTACTCAGCTATGTTTTCGTGCTACTAATCCCTTTGTTTTTTTGGTACATAAAAAAGGATTGTAATTTACAAGCAGTTCATTGAGATCAGCAGTTTTAAGCACCACATGGACTATTTGAATATGTTTAGTGCAGTTATGTATCAACATTATATTATATAATTATAAATGAAATTTGGGATTTTTTTGGCATTTTATCCATTTCACACAACTGTGTCTTAACGCATGTAGCTCAAGTTCCTAAGTAATAACCTAAACAAACCACTTTTTGGTTATTTCCATTCTTTCCAAATGCCTGATTCTTTGTTGTGACTTTTTGCTGTACATCTCTGCTAAAGCTCATTAATTAACAGGGTGTACAATGAGCCAAGTTGTGGTTTTACAGGTCTGTCTGCTTTAGTCAAGCACAGAAATTTGCTGAAATTTTGTAACTCACAGTAAATGAATGTGTTACCCACAATGTTAAACTTTTAAAGTTAATACATATGAGAGTATTATACCAATACATATGATATGAATATGTGAAACGCCAAGGAATGTGAGCAAACTTGTCAAGGGCCAAAGTGTGATGGGTCAGAGCCTTCAGTATTTTCCTCACATTTTTTACTAGTAATCATTAGCTCATTAATTCTACTGACAATGCTATGGACTTGTTTGACACCAGACTTCCCCTGTTTCTAGAGGTAAAGATATACCTATTTTATTAGTAATTTTTAGAAGGATACCTCACGACATTTCAGTCTTTAGATTTCTGTATAAATTCATTATATTGTCTCCTGCAAAATGTCTATATGCACACAAGCCCACAATAATACGCCTTTGCAGTACACCCATGGCCACACATACACATTCCATCAACCCACGAGGTCTCCTGTTTCATCACTTGTTAAGTAATTGCAAAGTAATGGGCTTGCCCTTCCACCACATGCTGTATGATATCCACCACATGTTAGGTCATTAGAGAAAGTGAGTCTCTCGACTGAGAGCATCAGATAACGAAGGTGATACTTCATCTGTTAGGGGGACACACGGGGACAGTAGTGTGTGGCTAAGGTGAGAACCCTAACCGCGCACACACTGTTCATTTGAGAATACAGCTGCTGTCGAGCTACCGTGGGCCACTATATCTATACATGCTGACTGTGCAACCTCTGATGTGTGTGTTTGTTTATTTCTTAAATTAATTGACTGACTTATGACAACATCTTTTACTATTAGCAGATAATAAAAAATATCTTTAAGAATCAAAAGTGAATATGCAGTCCCATGCTTACAGCCATGCGACATGTTGTATTTTCAAAAATGACTTTTAATCAATGGATACTATTCTTAGACCATTTCTGTAAAAAGTAAATGTGACCTGAGTTGTGTGCCAGAGCAGGTTATTTATTACCTTTACAGCGACCTTTTTAGGACATCAATTTAATGATGGAAGGAATTAGTTTATGATATACTGATATTCAGGCTGAATTGGCTTTTTACTTTTCATTTCATTATTCAGTATGACATCATGCTCATATTAGTCATTTGTCATCAGTCATCTGTTTGGAAAGTGGGGCTTAAGTACCTGTGAAAGGCCATCTTCACCTAAAGTGAGGAACATCTCTTTTTTACAGCCATGACTGTCTTTAACTGCCTGTTTCTAATTTAATCTAGAGTTCTGTTATGTGGGCATATTATTGTGGATAGTGTAGACTGTAGTATGTGGAGAAATTTTTTTTTTTGAAAATCAGTTTGGAAGGTACACTATGGCTAAATAATAAATAAATGAAGCATATATTATCCTATACTCCAATTTGAAAAAAATGGCTACCCTAATCCAATCACAAGCCTCATTTCCAAATTTTTTCTCACGTGTTTTCAGGGAGTAAAAAGAAAAAAAAAAAGTTTAGATCACAAAGTTGTGGATGAATCTTAAATTGGCAGGTGATAACAGGGGAGGGTATTGTGATTTGTCAGGAAAAGGAGCATCCACCAAAGGCTCATTCTTTTTAAGCAAACATAGGTCATGGAAAGTACGGTGGAAACATAATATGAGGTCAGATGAGTCCGTGTTTCAACTTGTATTTGGAAAAGATGGAAGTAAGATTCTCCATGCCAAAGACCTAACAGACCATCAATTGCATCAATTCCCACAGCATGGGTGACTTCAATATGTGTGTAGGTACTATGGATGAGGAGGCGTATATCGGGACTTTAAGGAGACATTTGCTGCCATCAAGGCAGTGTCTTTCCCCAAGAAGTCAATGGATACTTCAGAAAGAAGCTTTGTTCTGTATGTGCTACAGTTTGGCATTTTATACCCAAATACATGTGCTTGAACAACCTGCCTACAGTCCAGATCTGTTTCCTATTGAAAATGGATTTTCAGAAAATGTCCCACCTTTATGTTGCTGGATTCTTGGCTCAGACTCACTAAAGATGTTTTTGACACTTCAGTCTATTGAAAGTAAATGGGGGAACCCATTCTCACCTGGGCTTGCTGTTGGTTTGCAAGTGTTGTTTTTACATACAGTATTTAAGTGATGCTGCATCTGCATGACTCAGTAGCCTGTCAGACGTGGCATTTTCTCACCTCGGCTCCCATGCTAATGCACATGCTATGCAGGGTTTGTTGGGAGCAGGCTCCAGTATGGAACAAGCGATGCTTTCTCACACACTGTGACAAAGGGTGATTTTAAGGCTTAGCGTCTAGACCCACCACCCCTTTTCCAAGAGAGCTTTTGGCATTTGGATAGAAGAGGCTCTGAGTGTCACAGCAGATTGGCTTAAAACCCTATTATTTATTGAATTTATTGGAGATGTTTTAATCATTGTGAGACAGCTTCTTTTTTCTGCTGAAATACAAACTCTATATTAAATTAAGTCTTACAGGGGCATGCAGCACCTTTACTTGTATACAGCAATTATATTTAATACTGTAGTGTAGAGTGTATTAGATACATCAGTTGAAGTAATATAATATTGTACGTTTCCTGGTATGTATAAAAAGAATGGCTCTTTTACTAAACTATACAGCAAAATGCTTTAGGACCTCCATGTTTAATTGATGAGTTTGGATAGGACAAGCTCCAGAATTCAATGAAATTATTATCCAAAGAAAAATGGCCAACTTTTTTTCCTCAGGTTTCAAAGGCTTCTGCTTTGAAAGATGAACCTGTTGTACTGGGATTTTGGCAGGGCATGACGATTATTAAATTTATTTAATCTATTAAAGCTGTTCTGCATTACCTAAATTAATTTTTTAATGGGGAGCAGGCTGGCAGGGTAAAGACACACTAGGGAAACATGAACAACACAAAAGCAAACGGACATAAACAGAAGCAGACAGGAGAGTCTGACTGGTTGCTCCCCCTGAAGTGGCTCCTACATTATGTGGTTTTAATATCCTAAAGCTCAGCACTATGACAGGGCTGCCTCTTATGAGACACTCTATTCAATAAAGGTAGACACGGTCTTGACTTAAAATGCTGCCAGATACTCTACTGTGAGCAAGAACAGGGGTTATAGGGATATGAATCAGGAAAAGTAAATGTAGAAATCTGTTAAACGGTGAGTTATTAAACGTTGTCCTTGAAAATGTTTTTTCCTCAAGACTCACTTTAATCCTAAAACTCTTATTCCACTTGTTTTGTCTTGTTGTTGCTTTTATATCTTTACATTTTGTGCTGTTTTGTCCCATTATTTTATACTGTCTTATCAAAGATTTTATATCTTGCTTTGGGGTGTTGTGGTGGCCGAGGGAGGGAAGACACAGAACATAATTGCAGTGTACCTGCAATGTCATCTCTTACTTTATTTTCTGCTATCTCTCTGTTGTTGCTGTCAGGGGAAAAAAAGCAAAAGAAAAATGTTTGTCCTTCATGTATAAGTTCAGGATTCAAAAATATACTTAAGAACTAAAAGCACAGCACTGTTGAGAACAAAGTGTACCAGTATCAAAAGTACTTTTAGCACAATGACCCCTTTCAGATCTGTATGTTACTGTATTTATTCATTATTGATTCATTATGGTGCAAGTGATGTTAATATTATGTCAATACTGTGTCCAGTTGAGGTAGAAGTATCCGAGGTGAGTTAATATATATTGTATTGTATGTTTTAACTGATTATGTTCTTTGGATAAAAAGTTAAATTTCATATCCTTCTAAAATGTAATGGACTTATGTACAGACATCTATGTACAGAAAATGTAAAAATACACCACAATTGCAATAAGTTGCAGTAGGTTTTAGCTTACAGTGTACTATAAATTTTTTTATTTGTGTATTTTATGTTTTTATCTGTGTTGAACCTGGATCCAACTTAAGGAAAGAAAGGTGAATTGAATGAATTCTTTTTTCCTTTAACTTTAAATCTAATTTTCAATGTTTATTTTATAAACAAACCAAATAAATTAGTTTTTATCTTTACATCTTTCCCCTGAACAACTTGACCTACATATTGTGGCTGTTAGTACTGTATATTGTTTCTTGTGAATTAGTGTGACCTACCGTAGGCCTTTGTGGATATCTCCAGAACTGAAACCCCCAACCACAGTCATAAAGAACTACATGGAATAACAAGGAGTTGTGCAACACGTTGATCCCATAACGTCACGGTGATCACCTGCTAAGTGCAGTAGCTCTTAAAACTGTGCACACAAGTACCAATGAGAACTGGTGCTATTTAATAATTAATTTACCTAAATATTGTAAATTTGTAAAACATGTTAATTCATAAATAAAAACGAAATATTGCATAATTTTTGAAAGCACATTTTATATTTGTTATTTCTTCTTTTTCCTTTCTTAGAAGCACTGCTCTAACTTTACTTTGAAAAGTCCAATTTAAATTATTTTTGCTTGCTTGCTTCTATATCAATGTAATTACTTTTGTTCACCATTCTTCTGTCATTTATTATATTGTAAATTAGCCACGGATTTGCTTTGACTTCATGAAAAGATCTTGAAAATATTTGTAGATTCCTTGCACCACCAAAACCACAGTAATGCTTTATTAACAAGCCAATTGTATTTTCGTGGAAAGTTGGAATTGATTAGCAGCATACTAATGCAACCTCTTGGCTCATGAACTGTTATTATTACCATTATCAATATTTCTTCCATATCCGTGTGTGTGTGTTGTTTTCATTTGGCTTCTTTCTCCCAATGCAAGATACTTCAGCACTCACCTTCCCTTGTACCAGACCAGATCTTTTCCTTTCCTCTGCCATCGATGTTGATTTTCCAACACATGACACAGACACGACTGTGAGAAGTTAGAGTGAATAATGGGTCTGGGTGTGAAATTTGGCGCGGGCATTAAAGGGTTTAATATTTATGACGGCGCATGTATAAAACCAGCACTGCTGTCTTCCAGTTAGGTGTCAGCACCACTTATCTTCATTTGTCTGACTCAGGAACTGTAGTACAGCTTCTTGGCCTGGCTTTCTGTAAAATGTCTACTTTAGCTACGTCTCCCTGTGCTGTATCTCCCTGCTTCTCTCTCTGGCTCACGTTTGACAATGTTTATTTCTAATACTTCATGGATCTTTGATGCTTTTTGAAGTGAGCAGGAAGTGTTTGCATCTCTTACATCACCATTTTTTATTCCTGGCAGCACATTACACAGATTTGTTTAAGCAGTTCATTCACCCTTGCGAGCCTCATGAGACAGTGATATCTGAGCCTTCTCTAGTCAGGTTTTGTTTTTAATGCATGTGGTCTGTAACAGCTGACCAGTAACATGCAACATTGTGTTTAAGGCACAAATGCAATCAAATGCAGTGCAGGCTTTGATCCATGGCTGTCAGATTGCATTAATACATTGTCCTACACTTTCTGGTTTACGGGAGACAGATGTGTTTACACTCAGCAACAGCCGGTTGTCGTCATGACTCACTTCAATCATCTAAATGGTGCCTAGTGACACTGAAGAGCGCAGGCTGAACAAGACATACATACAGTGGCTTGCGAAAGTATTCGGCCCCCTTGAACTTTTCCACATTTAGTCACATGACAGCCACAAACATGAATCAATTCTATTAGAATTCCACGTGAAAGACCAATACAAAGTGGTGTACACGTGAGAAGTG
>JAUYWH010000013.1:17745205-17759954 GCA_034779795.1 Ctenopoma multispine
TTATTTACTTTCAGTTACTGTATGTCGATCACATCCCGTAGAGTTGAGACCCGGCATAAACTAAAAGAACTAAAAAAGTTGGTCAAGTAAGCATACGTAATGTACACATGGATATGACAGTGAGGAGATCTGGACCTGGGATTGTCTCTTTTTAGAATCAGAATTTGTGCTGTTTGGTCATATATCATTTTGAAAGTATGCAGTTGCAAAAAAGGTCCAATTGCATGGTAGTGTACATGCTCATGCTATAAGCCCAAAAGTGCAGGACTTTGTCTTATTATAGCATCCCACATGTTCATTCCATTATTTATGATCATAAATAAATAAAATGTTCTCCTGGAATTTCACGTTTGGAGTTTTATTGAATGCATTCACTCTACAGATGTCAATGAGAGAATTTCATTACTGATTACAGTATGTATCAGTAAGCCTGCTGCTGATGGCTGCTGATTACTCAAGCTGTTGAGGACACCACTTCCAGTTATTAGGAGAAAATCAATGCTGTTGTAGCTGTAAACAGAGGACAATCCACCATTTTCTATCCTCGTGCCAGTGATGTGTGACAGACCCAGTAAAGTGACTCTTAAACTTCAGCCAGTGAAGCCACTTGGCACCCTCTCATTTGTTCTGCAGTTTGACCTTGCAGTTTGATTAAATGGCTGATTAAACGCAGGGTGGGAGGAAACACCCACAGACAAGACCCCTTCACACACAGCCGCATATGCGCATACGCTTACAAAGAGTAAGAGTGAGAGCCACACAGATAATCACGCCAGTGTACACGTCCCACCTCTCTACATGCTTATCACAGTCACTACAATGCACTGGAAAAAGGACAATGCCCAGATTACCTACAGGGCGGTTCAAAATGTTTAGAAAGCTATATTTACACACTTGTTCATGTTAAATACATCCCATAGCTGTTGAAGGCAACTGCCATTCAAGACAGCCATACTTGGGGGTTTAGTGTATTGTCTATGGTCCATCAACAAGCTGCTTCACCAACTAAGCTATAGCTGCCCTCATGTACAGTTAAAAGACAGGTGAAAAAGGAAGGCATTAGTCAAAAGTGTTTCCAGTCAAAAACCTTTTTGTCTTAGAATGAAAATGGTTAAATACACTGCCCAGTCAAAAAAAAAGGTCACACACTCTAATATTTAGCATTGAACCGCATTGCTTTGATTACGGCACATTTTTGCTGTGGCATTGTTTCGATAAGCTTCTGCAGTGTCACAAGATTTATTTCCATCCAGTGTTACATTAATTTTTGTGATACAGATCTTGAGTTGATGATGGTAGAGTCTGACCACTGTGCAAAGGCTTCTTCAGCACATCCCAAAGATTCTCAATGGGTTCAAGGTCTGGACTCTGGTTCAGGGAGCATGAGACATCATTTTCACACATGGACTGACCACCACACTCTTTCACAATTTGAGCCTGATGAATCCTGGCATTGTCATCTTGGAATATGTCCGTGCCATCAGGGAAGACAAAATCCATTCATGGTGTAACCTGGTCATTCAGTATATTCAGGTAGTCAGCTGACCTCATTCTTGGAGCAAACACTGTTGCTGAACCTAGACCTGACCAACTGCAGCAACTCCAGATCACATTTTTTTTGTATATTGAATTTAAAATGGTGATTGTTGGTTATTTTACATTCATGTTCCTCCTGCCTATGATCGACAAAAAGTATAGTGAAACTACTCTAATATAGGGCATGATTGTTTGCACAACTAAGGGCTCAGATGCCCCATTTACAAAAAACCTTTAAGGCATCACAACTATTTAAGGCAACTGTTTAATTTGCTTGTGATGCATTTAGTGGTTAAGTGTAAATTGAACCAAGAAGCAACTGAGACAGTCAGATGCTGAAAATGTCTACATGTACAGTATCTTTCTCTCTCAGAAGCACACAACTCGGCCTAAATCAACTATGTCAATGAGTGGGAACAACAGCTGAATCTACCTGTTACAAAAAAAGCAAGAAGTGGTTCCACAGAACTCATAACTTAATGTACATTCAGTCTTACAAACAGACATTAATGATGCTGTTGTAGTATTTATCTGATCCCTGAACATTTCAAGCACTGAACAGATAATATTTTCCATATCAGTCTTCAATATTTTATTTTGACCATATATATATTTATTTCTTTAGTCTCTTTATTGGAATCCAAGTAGAAAATATAAGATTTATGTACACAGTATTAAAAATAGTCAAAAATATATTTAATGGTGGCCTAAGTCTTCTGCATAGTGCCATATATCAGCATATAAATCAAATCTGATTTGATCTTTTGCAATAAAGTAGGCTATTGCATTTGTGATATCACTGCGTCTCTTAGTTTTTTTTCCTGAAAGTGCTAGAGAAAGTGAACGCTACCTGCTCTGTTGTTGTTGTGCAGGTATCACACTGGTTGTTTTAGGGGAACCACCAGCACTTGCTTACTTGCAAAACAAATTTTACACCCATTTTGATGGAAAGAATTATTACAGCAAGTATTAGCAGTTACTGCATATACTATATTTAATGCATAAACCATAAACAGACATATTTATTCTGGGTCTATCCATGCACTTGTACACACCTGTACAATAAATCACAAAATGCCTAACAACAGGCAGGTAGAATCTTGAACACAAGAGTATTGAATTCATACCAACAAGGTTATAATCCACACTAATAACAGACAAGTCATTTAAAAGACCCACAAGAGCGATTGGAAAGCCCTGTCCTCATACATATATAATGTTTGATGGCTGAGATACAACTGAATCATGGTGATACCAGGTGGTACCTGCAGATTTATGAGCATGCTTGCTGCTTTCACATTAAATTCTGCATTAGTGTGTCATCGTGGAGGAGAGCATGAGACGAGAGGAAATAGAAATGAATGTCCATCAGAGAGTTATTAGCCTGTCTCTGTCTGTTTTGTTTGGGTTACCAGATACTCATCTGAATTTTAATTAGTCCAATTAGAAGCTAAGGTGGGATTCAGCCCTGTTACCGCTGTCGTCCTGTTAAGGATCTGTCAGTGAAGGAGCTAATCACACTTTCTAGTCACATGCAAAGCTGGATGTATTTCATCATTCACTGATAAAATGGGCATTGGCAGGAATAAAACTGCCTCCTAAGTTTTTACAGTATGTTGTAGATGATTTCAGTGTGTCAGCTAGAGGACAATGTTCCAGTTTAGCATTTATGAATGTCACATAAATATTTTTGACTTATTAATATCATAATTCTGAATCAGTACCTCTAGTATTTTAAGCAAGAAGTTCATGAAAAAGGAATAAAACTGTATATCACCTGCTCACCACCAAAAATAATGATATACCTAATTGATCCCCAGGGGGAAATTGTTGTTGGCCAGCTGCACATAGATAATGGCACTACGACAGGGTTTAGTTGTCTTGGACACCTCAACATGACCCTGGGGTTCACGGACAACCGCTCTACCAACTGCTGCTCCAGAAACTAACCAGCAATGAGTCAGGTAATATAGTGGAGCATTTTAGAACCCAACATGCTTAAGAGTTGGTAAAAACCACAGGCAATGTGAAGGCAATTTTTGATAGGTAGACAGAAACACAATTCAAAAAGAATCCTAATATTGTTCCATAAACGATGGCTGTGGTTTTAGCAGTCATCTGCTAATTATCTCATTTTGTGAGAATTAATTAATTATCTCAAGTGAGATCATAAACCGACTGTTGCTCAGTGCTATCGATTTCCACCTTCTTAGCTAAGACAGTTTGACTGGATCCAGTTTGGACTGGATTGCACACAGCTTCAGTAAGCAGATCCAACACTAGATTTCTATTTAAAAGAAACTTAATCAATAATTTTGACACGTAAGATAATATTATCAGAAACACCTGTGCTTAATGACAGCCCTGTTCGTTTGAAGTGTGATAGCGAGCCTACATATACAGTACAAGAACCTGAATAAGCTACTCATGACTGTCAAAGTGAGCGTTTGTTATTTCTGAAACCTCACTGTCAGTATTATCTATTATAAATGAACCCGAAGGAAAAAGTAAAGCTACATCCCACTGTGATGTATCATATAGAACATTTAACCAGGTAGTCTGTGATAAATTACATTTTGAACATAACTTTTTTGGTCTACCAACCATTTAGAGTCATACTGACATACTGACACCTAACTTCAGCCATGTGTACACAGCTGTGGCAGCAATAGTATTCCAGATGCTCTCCCAGCTCTCTTTCCTCCATTTCCATCAAGAGTTTAATGAAATCTAAAGCCTTTGACGTAAATACCAGTCAACACGCAATAGTCAATAGATGGGAGAGTAAAGTTTTGGATTTTTGGCCACCACTTTTGGAAAGTTTGATGGGAAGCTGTGTGTGGAATATGTCACCATCTGTCGTCTACAAAAGCTTACAAAGGACAATATAAGAATGTATATGTAAAATATGTTATTGCAAGTATTACTTAATTAGTCTCTGTTTGTGATGAGCTTGTGACACAGGTGCTTGTTTTTAGACAAAGGTGGTTTCTTAGTCACCTATCTTCTAACGTTTCTCATAGGAACTTTCACTGTGTTGCAGACATATTACTGAATATACAATTGTTTTCTATGCTCACTAAGCAGCTAATCAATAATTAGGAAGGGCTTGACTAATAAATGTCATGTGAGTGTATACTACTTCTAGGATTCAAGGCATTAATGAGACAAATAAAGACTAATGGACAAAAAGGGGTTAGCTGCATAGAGAAGACTGTTATTTTACAGCCTGGCTATTTGAAGGCCATTCAAGATTTAATTCAAAGTTCAAAAAACTTTATTAATCCCA
This sequence comes from Ctenopoma multispine, assembly GCA_034779795.1. Lineage (NCBI taxonomy): Eukaryota > Metazoa > Chordata > Actinopteri > Anabantiformes > Anabantidae > Ctenopoma > Ctenopoma multispine. Next base: position 17,750,031 of record JAUYWH010000013.1, read on the forward strand.
GAGGGAAATTGTTTAAGTGAGCAAAGAGATAGATGTCTTTCACTGCTTTATTAAAGCTCATTTTACTGCCTCTACAATAATACTGCACAGCAAATGTGTTGCACACAACGCAGCTCACATTTGTTGGTGAATATTAAAAAGTGCTAGAGTACACATGACATTTTAGCAACATCTGTATTTAGAATGTCTAGTTGTAGTTTTCCCACCTGAGCCTATAGATCAGTAGTTAGTTATGTAACAATGAATCTACTACCAGAGATTCATCATAGATCCACTATAGAGCAGTGATCTACTAAAGATCTTAAAATAAACCACCAATGATCTACTGGATATAAGGAGGCATTTATCTTTGTTTACTTGCAGTTGGGATTGAAGTGTACTTATAAGGTTTTAGAACATTTTGTATTTCTCCTAGCAACAATTTAAGCATGACTCATAGTCAGGACAGACAAACTTACCAGAATAAGGTCCAGATCAGAACAAGGAGGCAAAACATATAACTGTGCAAATACTATTTAATTTCATTTTTATGGCTCACTGTCATCATTATATACTTGTGATCTTGTGATGCACTTTGTTTGAATGTTGTTCAGCATAAAATACAATTTTTTTATGTTCTAGTCACACAACAATCATTACTGCATGAAATATATGACTTTAATTCTTTGCCTCTAACACAAATTCTCAAACTCATAAGATGCAGATGCATGTATATGCAAAAAAAGTTTCAGATTGCAACTTCCGATTGGATCTTTTCCTGTGTAACCCATACAGACTGCAGCCCACAGGGATGAGGCTGATTAGTGCTCAGTAAGTTGGTGGAAGACAGGTTGTGGGTAGTGGGGTGGAGGGGGGGTCTTGGTGTCCTGCTGTGTGACTCCTCTTTCAGCTGATGAGATGTGGTCACCTTGGCTTGTCACTCACTTCAGCCTGATACACAGCAGGCTAATTGAACATCACCACCCCTGCACCCTTCCAATTACAGGTTCACTTGAGAAACAGAATAAATAAATCTATGTGTGTGTGTGTGTGTGTGTGTGTGTGTGAGAGAGAGAGTGAGAGTGAGATAAAGTGAGAGAAAGGACATGTGTTAAAGCCTACCTTTGCAGATGTTGCCATGCTGTTTACAGCAAGCTGTCATGTGTGTTTGAGAGTCAGTATTGGTTTAATGAAATGATCTAAAAGATTCAGTTTTTTAATAGGCATTTCCTACAGTACGTGTCTCTTTGTTGACATAAATCATGTAGTTTTTAGTCTGCTTACTTTTTCTGATCAGTTGGCCAGGCTTTTAGAAGCTGTATATGTCCATGTCTGACCAGCGTTGTATTTGGTTCTATCAAAGTTATCAGACATACTTGAAAAAGACTGAAATGAAATTGACCAGGTTTCAGTTTACAGCATCACAAATGCAACAATATAAATTCCAGTATAATATTGCAGATAATATCACCTGCAATGAATGTAAATCATGCAGTAAATGAAAGCCACATTATCATGATAAACAGGGTAGAGATGTCAGTAATCTCGTCCTCCACAGATGCGCTTTAGTCACACTTGTTGACTGTGCCAAGAAGAGGCTGAACCCCGATACAGGTAATTTATAAATCTGATGGAAAGAAATATGTCGGAAGGGAACCTTTCAAAGACAGATTTGGAGATCACAGAGCACGAAAAACCATCCCTTTCAGAGTGAATGAGCGAGTGTTTCCATAGGAACAGTTCAATTTGCTTACTCAGTGTCATGTTTTGGAATTGATTTGCCACATCTGAATGTGTTTAATACTAAAGCATCCTGACAGAGAACAAAGCTCCAGTTTAAATGGCTTACCCACAGATTTGCATGTTGTATACTGTATGAAGCAAATTATAGTGTTGTAGTTGTAGATGGATGTGTAGACACAGTCACAGGACTACATTATATACAGCATAACAGACCCGATACGGTTTGTGTGGCCTTTAGCTGCAGTTAAAAGAATAGATCAGGTTTTTAAGCTGGTCTTCCTACAACGTCAAGGTGCTTATAAAGTCTCCTGTGAAAATATTGGAATGACATTTGGGTGTCAAATAGATGGGAATGAAATTAAAGGTTAGACCTTTATATAATACCATGTAAACATCAATACATTAAACAATAGAGAAGGCTCTACACAAATATTAAACAGAACCAATATAACAATTTTAAACTATCCTAAAAAGGAAGAAAGCACAAGTGTTGATAATGAACTTTGGAGAGCATTTACCATGTCATATATAACACATATACAAGATACTTCATACAATAACAGCCAATCAAATATCTGGCTTCAAATATAAAATACAAGGAATTAGCCAGAAACAAGTGTAGGAACATACTGTAATGTACGTTCATCCAGTAAGAATATAAAGCTAATCTCAAATATGTAAGATCAATGTAAAGCTGGGAAGGTGAGTTGAGGTCAGTATGGGACAAGATACACGATAAAAAGGGAGAAAGTCGTCTACTCTGTACATGGTATAGGGTCAGCATGTGAGTTTGTGTGTGCAATTTCATTAAATTTTATGGAAAACAGACCATGCAACCAAAGAAAAAAAGATGAGACAACATGCTCAGTCGACGTCAAAAGAAGCTGTAATAACCTCTATGTGTTTATCACCGGGAGGCTGCAAAATAATAAGCAAGTCCTGGAAAACAAGTCAAAACGTCTGATATGAGCACATGCCAGCATCATCCGCGACATAAGCCTTTGTATTAAACAATAATTGTCATCCTGATAATAAACACTTGTGAAGTGTTTAACCAAATGCTGATGCTATTATGAAATACACGCCACATGGCATAAATCATGTTCTCTAAACGCAGGTCTGGGAAAGGAGGTCGGGGGGGTCAGGGTAGCTTATAAAGCAGAAGAGGACCACACTGCCATGCTGCATGTGATGCACAATAGCGACAAATGTAAACAAAACATGAATGTGGGGAGGAAAGTGAGAATAACTGCAAGCTCAGACCTAAATCCTGTGCTGTGCTGGTTCGTTAAGGCAAATACACTTGGGTGCTCTTGTATGTGTCATCTCCTAATAGGGACTGGCCCTATTTGTCTGTAATAGTCTCATCTGAGTCGGCAGCTGTTCTTTTGCTTTTTTTTTTTGTTGTTTGTTTTCTTTTCAAATTTTGCTTGGCTCAGCAATAGTACAGTTACATACTACCAGTCAAAAGTTTGTACACACATAGAAATGACCATGTTTGTGACAGATTCTACCACATCAAATTGATCAGAATGAATGTGTAACGTTGTTCATATTGTAAATGACTTTTTTAAAGGAATATTTACATAAACATACAGAGACCTAAATTCTGCAAACATTAGTACTGTCTTCCAACAGCATGTTATGTCTGCGATTGCTAATTTATCTGATCATCAGAAAACCATGTGCAATGATGGTAACACAACTGAAGACAGTTTCATGAAAAAGATGGTAATTCCTGTGTGTCCTTTTGACTGGAAGTGTACAGTATATATATGTGTGTGTGTGTGTGTGTGTGTGTGTGTGTGTGTGTGTGTGTGTGTGTGTGTGTGTGTGTGTGTGTGTGTGTGTATAGATAGGTATGTATGTATATACACGCACATATACATATATACTATATACGATTATACTTCTTCATATATAACGAAATGTAGAGAAAAAAACTGATGACATGATCTCATTTGTAATGAAAAATAACTAAAAAGTTCATTTACCCAATGCAGAGTCACATTTGACATGGTATGAGTTGTTCTTATTCTTATGCTGCCTGCCATGAATCCCGTTTTTTAGCAAACACATTTGTCAACCTGAAAATATCTGAAATCCACATTAGGTCAAGAGGTGTTTCCCTAGTGTGGTACATCGGTTTATATTTGGTGGAGGCCTCTGTGTGTAAGTATGTTTATATGCTAAGGTCACCCTTGTTTTTGATGTCTAACATTTCAGCTGCTCATTAAAATGACAAATGTGCAACACAAAAAATAAATGACCATTGCTGCTTTATTGTTTGTGTGTAAGTCCTCTGCCAACAGATAAAAACGGCGTCTCTTCACCGCAGCTAAAGTAACTGAAGGGGATAAAATGCTGGTGTGCACACTGAAACAAAATACTGTGATAGAAATAGTGGCACTCGACAAAGTTGCTACACACACACACCTAACACAAAAACGTAAAAGATGCTTGCAAATTATTGTGAGCGAGCAATGTGGGAGGTTTTATGAGAGGCAAACTTACTTTGGAGCATTTTCTCCCCAAGCCTGTGATTGCTCCATTCGTCTTATTTACTGTACATCAGCCTTATTCACTCTGCCCACTAAACACTTCTAAAGTGAGAAAGTGTGGCCATAATTCACAGCTAGTGTTGCTTTCAGAGGCCTAAGATGTTTTCCCTTACAGTGCCTTCCTATCCTCTTATGTGATGAAAGATGGAAACAAAATTAGAAAGAGAGGAAAAGCGAGATGAATACGACTAGTGACAGAAGACAGAAATATGAGTAGAAGAAGAACTACATTACAACCACCATAACACAAATTGAAACAGTTATTTTCCAACACAGAAAGACTAGATGATGGGAAGCCACTTTGAATGTGTCTCAGAGATAAAATCCTTCCTCTCTCACTTGAGAATAGTCGTTGTGAATTCAGCCATTTCCATCATAGCAAAATAGCTACTAATAGCATTATGGCAAAGTGTGAAGAGAAGACAGTAGTCCAAACCCGCTGTAAGAAGACAATATAACATTAGTCTCTTTAAATTAATGTACTTTACTGTACAATCATAAAATCCACAGAGCAACAGCAAGTGGTGTTGTAGTGGTTAGCACTGTTGCCCCACAGCAAGAGGGACCTGGGTTTAAATCCGTCAGCCGGACGCCTTTCTGTGTTCAGTTTGCTCAACACAGAAAGGCACATAAATGTTCTCCCCGTGTCTGGGGGACACACTAGTATTTTACATTTGCTGGATTTTCTGTTTTAACTTGAAATGATTGATTGTAGACATGAACGTGAGACTCTATTAGCTGCTTAGTTTTTGACGTAGCCACAGGGTTAGCAATGCTGCTAGCAGGAATCACAACTTTAGCAGCTCAACAAGAGAAATAGAGAGTGCTGGCAAAAAGAGGCAGGTGTAGCTTATACCGCATGTCCTCCCCTCATCTCTTTTCTCTAAGTGATCTCTCAGGCTCCCTCTGTCTTTCTCCGTTTTCACTCTCTCTCCTTTCTTTCACTTCAAAGAGAGGCTGGAATTACAGGCTGGAACAGACGGCCTTACAGCTCATTCATAATGAATGAAGGCCCAGTTTAATGACTCTATCCACTCAGAGACACCCTTCGCCTCCCCCTCCTCATCCTGGCCCAGGCTTGGGCCTCTGCACGTGGACTAATGATGTCACTTTTGGTTCCCATGGGGCCACAGATAAGCCCCATTCCACTGTTTACTTTAATTATACATATGATAAATGCCTTCAGCCAGCTGATAGATAATTAGAATGGGATGTCATTGACTGTCTGCTGGTCCCGCTCATAAACAAGTAACCATGTAGTGAAAGGAAGAATGACAAGATGAAAGAGCAAAGGGGTAGGTTGCTGTGGAAGTCAGTGAGGAAAAGAAAAAAAAGTGAACAGGAGAAGGAATATGTCAGTTCCTGCTGAGTGCAACAGATTGACAGATGAGGGCATAAAAAAAGAAATAAAGCAGGGAGAGGTGGAGAGAGCAAATCTATCACTTTAATGACCGGGTGCAGCCTTCTCTGTTCTTTAGAGGACGATGGCACAGTGACCTGCCTGCTGTTAGCGTTAGCTTCCAGTGACAGATGAGCCATGGAGATGAATAGCACTGACAGGAGTCTAAGCGCTAATTTCACCCCAGCAGACAGTACAGTATGGTTCTGACTGTAGCAGTCAATCTAAACGATACCTATGACTTTGTCCTGTCTCTACATGGCACAGGAAAAAATTTAAAGAAAATTATGGCTTTGTTGATCACCTCCCAGTTGCAGGGGTTGTTTTTTTTTTGTAATATTTGTGCGAGTATGTCAGTGTTTTGGACAAATTTCACGCAGAATCATCCACTGACATCAAGGCAATGTGGGGATGTATGTAATGTGATCTTTCTTGCATGGATCTTGATGTGGTGATGCAACTGAACTGTGTGTGAGTGTCACACACCTTCACAGTTTGCAGATTTTACTGCATTGTAAATGCAATTTTAAAAAGAAAAATACAGTTTTTATCCATCCATCCAAATTCTTCTTGAGGGATCTCTCAAGATCAATTTTATGGGTGGGAAGTGTCCACAAACTACTATCTTCAGGTCTATCCATAGTTGTTATATGGGTTTATGTCAGGGTTTGACTAGACTACTCACTGCCAGTCTTTATCCACCATTACCTTGACTGTCTGCTTTAGGTCAATGTCACGCTGAAAGGTGAGCAGTAACCCAACTCTTGGGTTTTGTGCACTCTGGAGCAGGTTTTAATTTAGGGACCCGTTGTTCTGTTTGGCTGAACACATCTCCCCGTCCCTGCTACTGAGATATATCCACATAGCAGGATGCTGCCACCACCATGCTTCCCCATAGTCTGCACTGAGTACTTTAAATGCCACTAGGCAGAGTCCCAGGACACAGGCTGTGACTTTTGACTTTTGTTTTAAACACAATATTTAACAATAACAACCCGATTGATTGAGTGCTGCTGAGATGTTAGTTCTTCAGACAGGTCTTCCCCATCTCTGGAGAGGAAATCTGAAACTCTGGATTTTGGTCACCTTCCTGGCCAAGGCCTTTCTCATGTGGCCACTTTGTCAACCTGGACTTTAGGAAGAGTCTTAGTGGTTTGAAACTACTTTTGTAAGACATTGAGAAATTCTAGTTTATGATTTTAAATATGTTTGCCAAATATTAAAATGTCATTAAATGTACTTCTAGGTATTGATGAATGGGAAGAACTATCAGTTAAAATTTAAGCAATGAAGTGTGCAAGAAATGAAGGAATCTGAAATGGTTAAAAAAAATTAAGAAAATGGTTTAGAAACAACAGCTGAACTCAACACTGTTCAACTGATGACATTTATCTTACATGGGTAATTCACACTATTTGCAATTCTGGCTAAATAAGTTAAACAGCTTTGTAAAAGATGTAGATATGTTACACTGGTTAATACACTTCTCAGGTAAAACATAATACACGTTTGATATTCTTGATCACCTTTTTTATTCAGGAGATAAATAAATGTTGTGCTTGTTCTGAGTTCTCCGTTCATTTCCTTTATCCATCTCCTGTCATTTCACTTCCTCCTGCTCTGCCTGCTCTGCTTCCCACCTGAGCAGTTACCTGATGCTTCCCCTGCCCTCTAGCCCACCTGCTGCTCATCTCCTCTGATTAGACCTGTAGTATTTATACCCGTTTGTACGCTCACCCCCACTGCTTTGCCAGATTTTCTATTGAATACAGGTGACTTTCCAGTCTTTGTCTGGCTGCTCATGGTGCCATTGACCATTCACTTTGGATTTAAACTTCTTGCTTTGCCTTCTTGTATGTTTGGTTTTGTTTTGACTCATTGAACCATGCTTGTTTTTTGAGTATGAACATGCTGTTTAAATACCATGATGAACATTTGTATCCAGACCTTGGATTCATATAATGACTGATCAGTTCTACATACAGTATAAACATGTTGATACTTACCTGGATTAACTGTGCAGCTCTTCCTAAACTAAAACGGTTCTGGTATACGTTTGATTACATTCATTTGCATATGTCCACCACTGTGAACAGGCACATCTAATTGTTTTATTTGGGTCCTGCCGTGACTCAGGTGCAGCTAAATGAGATTACACAGCTGGTTATTTCACAGGTCTCTGTGAGGAGGCTCAGTCTGTAAAGGAGGCCACAACAGAGAATCGCTAATTAACTTGATTTGACTCGTTAAGAGTGTGTTTATCATCAAAGACATTAGTCACTTAAGAGAAAATATTAGCACTGAAGAAAAAAAACCTCTGTTCCGCTTTTGATTTACTGTTAGGTGATAAGTGTTTCAACAGTTTTTATTGTCATGTAATGTGCACGACTCATTTGAAGTCATTATGTTGTAGGTGGTTGCTTGTACTTTTTTTACTTTGTTGTAGCAGTATTTTTTGTTTCTTTTGATATTCTGCAGCACAAAACCTCATAGAGGTTTGGAAGCAAATTTCTATTAAGAAAATTATTTTTTTAAACAAAATTATTAAAATATAAATACAAAGTCCTAAATATTAGATTTAATAGTATAGAATCTGGATTCAGTGAATTATAACAACTAAAAAAGTAACATTTTTATTCAAAGTCTAATAAATGGATTATCTAAAAATGTTGATTGAAAAAGATACATTTTTGACCCATCACATAATTTGACATATCATCAGTCTTTTTTTTCCATTTATTAAAATTACATCAAAATATGTGTTTGTACCCCCAATCCCTACCCCCAGTGAAAAAATCACTAGCAACGTGATGTATATAATGAGGATTATTAAATTGATGGAGCTTTGAATCAGAAATGCAGACCATTAGAACTCCTATACAGCATTTCCCGCTGAACAACCACAGAAAAGTTCTTTAAGATATCAATCTCATGGAAGAACGATTCAACAGCCATAAAAGCATTGACACACAGCTGCACAACAAAACCAAACAATCAGTCTCTATTTTGGTCTGTGGGTGCAGCCGACTCTGAGATTGATTTTGAACAACATCTGAGATGGTTACATACGACCTTTCCTCTCCACTTCTCGGCTGATGATAAACACGGTCATCAGGTAGGGCCCCTGTGACCCTCCGAGAGCCCATATCCTTTGAACACAGAGCCTGATTACCCTCGAGAATACAAACACACCGAAACATGCGTGCACACACAAATTTATAGTGGCCTTGGGGAAAATGAGAGTGAGATCACTCTGTCTTGTCATCTGGTCAAGGACAGGTGGGCACACTCCCCTAATCCCACCTGGGTCACTGTGGCTTAGCAGGGCAAAAAATGTGTGTCTGTGAGACTGGAACTCAATGTGACAGTTCTCCAAATGACTGTGAAAAATTGTTCACATATCTCTATAGGGAATAGGTGGTGGATGTCTAAAGCTGATGACTTGTGTGACCTTTATATTATGTCTGTGATGTAAGATATTATTTAGTCTGCCAATAACATTGACAATTTTGATTACGGAAAAGTTACATCCATGCATTTATGTAAGAGCCAGTTATTTTCAAAGATATAGTATGTTCATCTTCTCTGAACAACAGCAAAATATTGTGGTATTTTATAGTATAAAAAATCATAAATCCCCACTCCCTGTTTTAAAAAATACAAAATAAATCTGTGATCGTTGTCCATTCACTTGATTTTTTTAAATTTAAAATACAAAGAGCATTCACTGAACTTACTTGTATTTTTTAAATATGAGCAAATTAAGTTTAATGCATGCTGAAAAAATTGGGACATAGGAAATATAAGATAGTATTCAATACTCTTCGAGTATCATGACACACAGGTCCATGTTCAGCTTGTTTTGGGGAAAAAAGGTTTCAGGTTCTGCACAACAAAGATGGAAAAGACCAATCAGACTGGTGTAAAAGCCAGCATCTCTGAGTGTATGGGGGTGAATCAGTGCCTATACCACATGCTTGCATATGTGTGAAAATACCATCAATGAAGAGGTGTATATTGCAATTTGAGAATGACATATAGTATGTTGCCACCGAGGCAATATATTTCTCTAGGAAGTCAGTGGATATTTCAGTAGGACAGTATCAGCCATTACTCTGCACATGCTACAACAGTGTGATTTTGTGCAGACAGTGTGTGTACAGTACCTTGCGAAAGTATCCAGCCCCCTTGAACTTTTCCACATTTTGTCACATTACAGCCACAAACATGAATCAATTCTAT
>JAUYWH010000013.1:17760054-17787648 GCA_034779795.1 Ctenopoma multispine
AATCATGTATGACTTTCGTTCCACTTCTCACGTGTACTCCACTTTGTATTGGTCTTTCACGTGGAATTCCAATAGAAATGATTCATGTTTGTGGCTGTGATGTGACTAAATGTGGAAAAGTTCAAGGGGACCGGATACTTTCGCAAGGCACTGTATTTATTAGATTTATTTACTTTCAGTTACTGTATGTCGATCACATCCCGTAGAGTTGAGACCCGGCATAAACTAAAAGAACTAAAAAAAGTTGGTCAAGTAAGCATACGTAATGTACACATGGACATGACAGTGAGGAGATCTGGACCTGGGATTGTCTCTTTTTTCAAGGGGGCTGGATACTTTCGCAAGGCACTGTACTTGACTGGTCTGTCTGCAGATCTGCCTTCTATTGAAAATGTATGGCACATCATGAAAAGGGGAATCTGACAATGACAACTACATACTATTAAGCAGCTGAAGTTATGTATGCAGCAAGAATAGGCAAAATGTCTCCTTTAAAACTGCAACAGTTAGTTTCCTCAGCATAATTAACAAGAAAGGTACCACTAATCAGTGGTATACAGCCATAAATACATACAAACCCCAACTGGGAAGCTATAGGGCATTGTGGTTAGGTTGTAACATTGTACCTTCTATCTAATACAATGACTTATTTATGTCTAAGAATTAGTTACTTTTTTATTTCTTTCTTGAAACTGCTCAGACTTGAATTGGTCTTGGACTCAGCTAAAGTGAGTGTTATAAACTCATCACTCCAAAATTGGTACAACCTTGAGGTGAGCTTTAACAAAAGGGGGTGACCATGGCTCAGTTGGTAGTGTCAGTCAGCAGTTGTCTATGAACCCCAAGGTCAGTGGTTTGCTTCCTGGCTCTTGTCACTCCCTACTCCCTTAACAATTTTCTTTCTATTGGGGTTATGGTTAAATCAAGACATACTTGCTTAAAGGCAGTGCAGGAATCTTGTCATGTTTAAATCTGAACCAAAACTGTACATGACGAAAGACTATTTAGGCTACTAATTAAGGACTATGTACTTTGTATTCATACATCATGGAGCCATTTTAAAACACTGGGTTCACCCTAAAGGGCCAAGACCTGGAAAGCAAACAAGTTACAGTTACACATGTGAAAAATCATGATGATTTTTTTTTCTTTTGGCTTCCACAGTACATTATGAATAAACAGCAGCAGTGTATATTCTGCTATGTACTGTGTACTTACACAATCTTGTAAATACTATCCCACTGAAGTGTGACACCTCAGTCACCGTCACCTGGGGGCATGGAGATATTTAACCCAGAGGTGGCAAATGTTGACACCATGTCAAGTGGAAGTAAAATGAAGAAAGGCTGCCTGTTGAATTATTGAAAGCATGGAGGACATTTCAAGAACAAAAGATTACCCCTTAGATAAATGCCACCTCAGCCCGCTTCCCTTGGGAGGATGTTTATAAGTCAGTCTTCCCACAATGCATTTCGATGCACACAGGCAAAATATAGATACTCAAATAAACTGAGCATAAAAATATCCATATCCACTGCTTGCCATAGATGAAAGCTACTTCAGTAATCACTACCATGTTCTGCCTTGAACAAGAAGAGAATTAAGTAAATTAATCCAAGGATTAATACAGTAGGAGAACGAGCCTTTGTGATTTTCTTAGTCAAACTCGCTATTTTGTGAATTCTCAAAAAATGCAGTGCAATGAAATGTTGAACCCCTTTTACATATATAAAGCCATACAGAAAGAGGAGAAAGAAGCAGTAAAACAATTAAAATAAAAGAATATATACTGATGTTCTACTACATATTCCATCACTGATTTTGCTTTGCTTTAGCAGAGTTGCAATTGCATTTTACCTGCTCACCATATTTAATTTAATATTTCTTGTGATTAAAAGCCTCTCTAATTTGTGATCAGCTGCTCACACCCTCTAGGCCCACATTGCTCAAACCGAGGCCCGACATTTGTGATCAGTTGATTTGTGAAAGGACATTTGTGTAGCCTGTCCAAGTCTGTACATTGAACCAGTTTTCCAATGTATATTTAATTATGTCTAAACTCAATAATACTGAACCCATAAAAAAAACACGCTGAAAAGTTTCCTTACAGCAAATCATTTTTATGTCCTATAAAATCTGTTAAATGCATTATACTATATAAACCAGTGTATGTATTCATTTACATATATGGAGAGATATGAGTATAAATTAAAACATCACACACAGTGTAATTGTAATTACCAGGTCTGTTGATGTCTACCAGCTGGTTTCCTGGGAGAAACCCTATACTTCAGATATGAAACTGATACACAACTGAATATGTTTCTGGATTTCCATTGACTTGGCTCAGTTCAGACTTGTTTGAGAACCCAGCTTGTGATGTTACACTCAGAAATGTCCCTTTACATTGTACATATTCATTTTTTTAAGACTGGACATGACTTATAATGATTTTTGTGAATCAAATTTAGTTCATTATGTTGCTCTTGCTTTTATCACAGAATACAGTGTGAGTCGCAGAAACACTTGTGTGCTGTGTGCAGGAAGAAGGATAGACGGAGGGCAAACAGAGAATTGCTTTGCATTTTCTCCCCTTCTTTCATCTGTATTTCTCCAAATCTCCCTTACCCGCCTCTTTGTCTTGATTTGGGTAATCTTCACAGGCCATGGTGGTGGTGAGAGGAACCAATGGGGGTTCAGTATAGAGACCCCATAAAGGCCCCTATGGCCAGAGTGCACCCCTGTAATCTGTAGTGCTTCACCTTCCTTGAAGGATGGATCCGCCACTCGTTTCCTGGCTGCTCCCAAAATAAGTCCCCCTGTTAGCTTCCTGTGCATAATTGTGCCCAGCTGTAAAACTGGGGATAAATAGGGCCGTGGGGACAACAGATTTGTAATTTTGGGGTGAGAGTGAAAAGAGAGAAAATTGGTAGCAGCCCACAGAAATTAGCATTCTTTTGGCTTTAGAGGGCATTAAACATTAAATAGCTGCAAAGTCCCATAAGTATTAGAGTCTTGGGAGAGAGGGTGCTGGGGTGGAGAGACGAGAAAGGGCGATGGGGGGTGGGGGGGTTGAGATCAGAGCTTCAGAGGGTTTTTGTTTGGGCCACAGATGGTTGATTTCACTAGACTACGTACCTCCTGCAGTGTTTAGCCCATGAGACAGTGCAACCTATCTATTATTGATGCTTGTTTAGAAGGTTCTGCAGTGCTTCACTGGCTTTCACTTAGCAGCTTTCATGTGTATGCTATTCTGCAAGTTGGTGGTGAAAGTCTCCCACACAATAGCAAACATAGAAAAAGCTGCACTTTTTTTGTTAAGAAGCCTGTTTTTCAGATATGGAGCTTGGTTCATCTACAGGTGCCTGTTAAGGTGATGCCTTTACAGCCAGCAACAGCATTTACATAAATGACATCAATACCTGGAACTAGAGGACAGTGGTGAGCTAACGGAGCCATGTCATGTATTCTCTTAAAGAATCCATCTGTAATTAATTTTAAAACCTCTCACTGGTTACTATCATAAGTGTACCTAACAACACGACTGCCACACTAGCACAACATGTAATAATGTTCAGGTTTGTCCCTGGTATTCAATTAACTACTGTTTTTTTGTAGTATTAATATTTTGCTGTTGTCTTGACCTGAACACACACAGATACTAAGAAGTCACTTCATTAGTTAGTGTGCACTAACAAAGTGGCTTTATTTTCAGCATGAAATACTTAATTTTTTACCATTGTTGCACAGTTTATATTGCCAGTTTTATAATTACGTTAACCATGTGCAACTGTAGCCTCCACAGACTAAGTAACATTTTGAATTTCAGATAAAACCACATATGGGATATGTTAACTCGTATCTACATACAACATTATTGTAATCACTTTTCTTAGCATTTATGTCACATAATAGCTTAAATTTTACTTCAACTATCTACAAAGAAATGTGAGCCAAAGCATATACTATACACTTCAAGTCAATTTCTTTGTGATTTACACAGATAACCACTGTGATTGTAGTTGGTGACCTTTGAAGATAAAAACACAATAAAGCCAGATGGTTTCTTTCCATTGTGGTCCTCCAGTTATTGTAATTACTTGTAGTCTGTGTGTATGAACCATCAAGTAAATTTCATTTACTCATAGTACTGTGTACCAGAGCTCCTGCTGGTGCTATGCTAATTTGCTGCTCACACGCACCTTTTGTGTAAACAGTTTATTCCACATCTTCTTCTTGATAGTAAAAAGCTGGTACTTCATCAATGATACAACGACAGTCAATATTTCAGTCAGACTCAGGTGTGTTAAACTAGTGGTGGCTATTATAGCCTCAAGCAAACATGAGTAGGCTCCACAGGTCTGGAAAGCTCATGTCTTTGTAAGACTTCTCTAAGATCTGTCTGTGTTTTAGAATTTCCAGTCTTGTAGATTTCCAAGCCAACCAGCACTGGCCGAAGGTACAGCACTTCAATTCATCAGACTTCGCACAGCTCCCTCTCAAATCTTTGTACTATGTGTAATCTTTAATATTGAGCATCCTTGGAAATGTTACAGAAGTGTAACAGAGCTATGACTGACATCGCTTTTAGAATTCTTACAACTTTCAGACAAGAGAAACTATGGGCTTATTTAGCCTGTCTAAAAAGGCAAACAATGGCAAAGCACCCTCCTACATTAAAAGCAACATTGATGATGGAAAGCAGACTACATTATGTATAATAACATTAAAGAGTAGTTAAATAATGGATATTTATAGCCAAACATATCTGCTGATGCTGTCCAACTCATCCAACCGTGTCTAACAATATAGCACCTTTTCATTGTTTCTTCACTGTGTCCCTATTACTAGGTACATTCCACAGTTGGTCTGAGGTTTGTAAAGATTCTCAGTCATCTAGATGAGGTTTTCTGAAAGTTGAGTCATGGCAACTGGACTTTCTTGTTAGGTCAAGGAAGAAGTCTAGTTGCCATGACTCAACTTCCAGATGTAAACACAATGTTGAAGACCTGCAGACATGTCAGAGCTGAGATGAACATAGTTCAGTAATCAAGAGCACAGTATATACTGCACTTAAGAGAATTTTAAGCATGAACATGAAGGGATTGGCTCTAATGTCCAGTATCCAATACTGTATTAACATTTTAAAGCACAACCTCCTCATATTAAACATTCAAATCGACCATTCATTAAGAAAGAAGGCAAATATGGCTGTTGAGTTCCTCCCTGAAAAACTGAAATAACATTTTTACAGTCAGTGCAGTTGGGTTTGTTTGTTCTCTGCAAGTCTCTTTTGGTGAAAGTGAAAAATTAAACCTGACTCCTGCTTCTGCAGCCTGCTCAGCATGGTCCCACCTTTCATCTGCCTTTCGTCACCATCACACGAGGCTGCAAAATGAAAGCAAGACGTGATAGACTGCCTCTCATTTCTGTGCTCGCCTGATGCGCTTTAATTAATTATGCTCTGCAAAGAAGAATCGGAGAAAAGAACCTTGAGAAATAAACTTTTTGTTGATTGCTTGCTGGCTGTTGTTATTTTTGTTTCTCCTTTGAAGTGGCAGCTGATTTGAAAGCGGTTGACCCTATGCTTTTTCCCAGTTCCTTTCGGTTTTTGTCCCTTTGTCCCTTTTTTGCCGACTTACTCATCAAGGAGGGCTAAAATCAAATTAGCAGCCTCTTATTCCATCTCATGGATCTTTCGCTCATTAAGGTTCTCCCAGAGCTCACCTTCAGAAAACTCCTCGCACAGATCTTATTGCACTTTGCTTTCATTTCACGCTGTCAGCAAATGAACACTGAGTGCATCCTAACCTGATTTGCCTGTCTGTATTTACACTTCCCATCACAAAGTGCTCTGACTTGAAGGCCTCTGATTTGTCTCGAGTATTTCTTGTGCAATAAATCCTTTCTTCAAAACAAAGGAAATAAAAACTCTCTGTGGCAGAAACTATTCTCTTATGTAAAAAAAACTTTAATGCACAGAAGGTATTTTGATGTCTTGTCAAATGACCCAGTAAAAAGGACATATTGCGATACTGAATTTCAGTTGCTAGGTTTTATAGAAGTTGCTAAAGAGAGTCAAGTGAGAGCAAGAGGGACATTTTTCCCACTGTTTCCCACGGTGACAATGGTTTGCTGAGAACGGAGGTTTTATGGTGAAACTGGCAAATATTTTTGATGCAGTAAGAAACATTTGACTGTGTTTTAGCATATCATCCATTATTAATTGAAGGGAAGAACTGGAAGGTAGTGAAACAAGTGACTGAAGTTTCTTATTACATCTTATTTTCTTCCAATCGTCAACAATACTAACCATGAAAACGATATTTCTCTTAATGGAGAGCATTTCTGCCACAATGGCTTTTCTGAGGAATCAGAATCCTTTTTAAAGAGCTTAGTTCATTTGAGTGTTTCCACTGGATAAATAAATTTAGTACTAGAGTCATCATTCTACCCATACAAAAAGTCCCCGGTTGGGTGGTATTTTTTAAATATCCAGGAACTACTAAGTCCTCCAGCACTGAACGTTTCAGGATTCAAACTTAAAATGTTTAACTAGTTACTGGTTTTGAAAGTAATATTATAACTTACAAGGTAAAAAATACATAAAAACAAAATAACTGCAATACTTCTGGGAAATGACCACTAATGCTAGATAAGTCTATGGCCATTAAAATTGTTAATTTTTTCTTTCTGAAAACAAAGTCAAGAATTTTGTTCTGTCTAAATTAAGCTAAATAAATTCTAATCACTCATTTGTTTAATGCACTATGGAACTGTACTTTGTTGATAACAAAGTTAGGTACATTTTGGTATTGTCTTCAGGTCTACTGTTAGATTTATAAGGATTTTATATATGTTGTGTTGTTGAGTGGTTTTCCTAGTAAGACTTTGGCTTTGAGTCCATAATTAAAACTCTGTCTGTTTCCTTCCAAACAGAATTTAACAAAAATAGACAAGCCACATGAGCGACACTTGACTCTCATGGCACTTAATTATTTCAAAGTTTCCTCACACTGGACAAAGACATGGCGAAGCCTATCCAAGTAAAGTAATAGCTTAAATTCAGGAAGTATGAGCTGAAGCTTTCCACATATACAGACTGCCAGTTATGTCACTAGCAGACAATTTTCAGCACACCTTTGGCAGTGTTACAGAGCTTCACAGAGGAAAGCTTTGTGTTATGCCTGCTAATGAGGTGTTAGTCCAGGCTCCTTCTACCTTGTTGAAAACCTTGTTCCCCTCACTTGTTGGTGAGTGGTTCCCTTTGAGTGAAAGTAGCAAAAAGCATCTCTTGTTCTGGCTTCATAAGAGCTGTTATTACAAGGACTTCTTCTTTTGAGGAGGATTTCTTGATGTTTCACTGAACTGTAGCAAGTAATATGTTTGTGACAGCATATGACAGAAAATGAACACTTGAGTCCTTGTCATAACTTCACTGGCCGGTCTCCATCTAGAGCAGTGTCACCATATGCTGCCGTTGTTGCCTGTTTGTTATCAGTAATACAAATGAATGCTCAATACACAAAGCAAATAATGACATTCATCAATACCTTAAGTTGTCTGTCAGAATACAAGAGCCACTTGGGCAACTCACAGTCAAGGGTTTACTAGTTTATGTAATTAATTGGCTTTTTCCTACTTTCTTGTGTCACTGCTAGGGGAAGTCAGGCAAGCTATCTGGAAGACAACACCAGTTCCAATAGGGCTGGCGTTTGTTTGTAATGGTGATACAGTTAGCTAGCAGTCTTAATCCGGCTAACTGGTACACTGGTGATTTTCCATCTGCGACAGCCCATAATTTCAGAAAAATGGTGATGTCTTTGATCTTGTCTTAGTGGTCACAACCAAAGACGAGTGTTGTCACAATCTTATGCAGCCCAATCTTCTAAAAAATAAGTTCCTATATAACTAAACTGGAATCAGGAATCTGGAATAATTTTCATGCAGAACCCTAATTGCAACCAGATTACACTGTCTGTTAACGTGATCTTATGTTCACATTTAACATAAAAGACAAGTCCCAAATACGTTAATAACTAACATTTGTATAAAATGTTCACAGTCTGCCAAAATATCCAATCTACAACATCCAGTTTTCTCTTCACCGACTTTGCAGTCCATCTTTACTAAGTGTTTTATGGTTGGGTTCAGGGATCATGACACCGGGATAAGACTTTGGGCTGGGTTAGAGTTAGGGGTAGGGGTTAGGCAAAAATCTAACAGTTGCTTCACACACCATCTGCATTAATATTTAAACAAAAACACAGTCTTTAAGCCTAACTTAGTTACTTTTCTCGCCTAAACCCAACCTCAGACAGAACTTTGGTCTGTGGCTAATCAGCCCTGCACATTGTATCTGCCATCCACCCCAGTCACCTCCTGTGACCCATGTTATGTTAATAAATGTAGCTCTTCATTCATTAAAAAAAATTTTCATGTTTGTCACAACATAATCATTATGTCAGTTTAGTTAAATAGGAATATATATAGAAATGTGACAATGGCTGTATTTCCCATTTATTTAACAAAATTCCTTATCTAAACTCATGTCATTTATTATTTTTTCATGAAAAAAATGAAAATCTCTAAGTGACCAAATCTTTTTAATGAGTAAGTAAATGACTAGTTCTGTAGAAGTGAGCTATTATGAATATAGACTTCTCAGTGGTTGGGTAAAGTGGCCATTATAACAATGTACATAACAATTGTAGCTCAAGATGTTGCTATTGTACGTTATGGTATGTCTGACAGTAATTGGGATCAAGTGCACACAGGTAAGTGCACATGTTTGGAGAACATTTTGCATTAAATGTGTGCTACTAACAGTGAATTTTGTGGGTTTTTTTCTTTTTATGTAATTTTATTGTTAAACAAACCCGCAGCTATAATAATAGTGGATGGGGAAAGTAGTCAAATAGTCTGAAGGACTTGTTGGCCATTCTTAGTTGTACCATCTGTTATCAACAAAAATAGACTCTCCCCTCCTATCCACTTGCAGTGCAACTCAGGTCTTTTGGCTGGAAAGCCAAGAAGCCAAGCAGTCCACAGTGTTGTTGTTTTCCATTATCACTGAGTTAAGATGCTGTTTCTGTTTTGCATGCAGTACAATACTCCTCAGTAAAAATGTCTTCACAATGTCTTCACAAATTAATGAATAAATTGATGATGTGGCCTATGTATTAATATTACATTACATGAAAATAACTGTTTATATATGTCACAAGTGGACTTTTAAGTTTTGGTATTTTGTTAGACATATTGTTCCAGGATGAAACAGAAGTGTCCATGGTTTATTTTCTTAAAGTGGTGTGTATGTTGTGTGTATATAGATGAATGTCCACTGTTGTAATTACCAAGCATAATCAATTAAGCATACACACTTCACTGGAAGCCTCTCCACTGAAGCCTCTGCAGTTAGCAGTGGCCACTTCAGTGCCTTTTTTTTCATGACACCCTGAGTCACCCAGCCCTCATTATAGAGTATGATATTATGCATATTATGTACACAGATGCTTGATAACTTTCATTATATTACAGCTAAGGACGTCATGATCAAGCTTTTTGGCCCAAACCCGAACATAAATATGTATATGACAAATTTAATTAATCTGAGACAACAAACAAAAGTTACTTAAAGAAATACAGGAATTCCTGGTTAAACAGTATTTTTAAGTTTATAAGTTTGCGCTATTGATATACTGAACGAATGCAGCTATTAACCAGAAGAACGTGGCTCCCTAAATTGACACCACGGAATCCACTAGAGTGAAAACTCCACTAGATTTTCTGCAACTATTGTATCACATAGTGTAACGAGAGTGGTTTGTCAGACGCAGTTAAAAGACTGGACACTGAAGAGTAAGTTTAAAGCGTCTTTATTGGAACAAATGAATGTGCAGTGGGGTGGAGGATCTGAGACAGGAGCAGGAGGGGTAGATCGTGGACTGGGTCTAGAGGGGAGAGACCAGATAGGTTTTTGGACTGGCAATAAAGATTTGCAGAAGGTGGGTTTATGACTTACGTGAGGAGGAACGGGGAGGAAAGCTAGTGAGGCAGGGACAGAGGATATAAAGGGAGGAGAACTTATGTAGATCCAGTAGAGTCAGGCAGGGAGGAGAATTCAGAATCGGGTCAAGGTCATACACAGAGAGTCACAAACTAATGGTTCAGAAGGGTCAGATGAGGGGGTAATCAAAGCTGGTACCAGGTTCAGAATTCAAAAAGGGTAGACAGAGAGTTGGTAGGCACAAAGCTACAAACAATCTGGCAACTATATGGTGGCCAGGGAGGTCCTTATAAAGGGAGAGAAGAACACAGGAGAAAACAATCAGAGCCTAATCAGTAGTGAGGGGGGAATGCTAAAGGCATGAAGTGGCAGAGAACAGACTATCAAAATAAAGGCAGGGATCCGAAACGGGGGGAACTTCCTGACACATAGTTCGCAAGGTTTTAGAGCTGTGATACAGAGTGGAGCATCTTCTCTCACAAACAACCTTTGGCTGTGTACAGGTACCAAATTGGTTACAAATCAACAAGTTTCTCACTGATTGTTTATGACAGCTGAGCTGACCTGCTGCCACAGTGGTTTGTCATTATAACCAGTAAGTGGAGCTGTACAGAATGTTTTGTAAACTGCAATTTGCTAATGATGAATAGCATCAGATTTTAAATGTCTTTACCTTACTATCTCAAACAGTATGTATGTGAAGAAATGGGCACATTGGTTAGTAACTGTACTTTTTACTCTGGTGTGCAACAGAATGATCTGCTGTAGAGCCTGACTATGAAGATTAGGCAGGTGACATGGGGAAAATGTTAGCTCTGAAGATGGTAGGTGATGCTTACAGAAACATTAGTGTAGTTAAAAATGAATCCAAATATACATGATTTCCTGTCAGTGTTAATAGAAGCCATTCACATTCAGGAGTGTGCCTCCCACAATTCAATTCTCCAGTTTCCACTCAAGTAGTTATGAATTCCAAGTCAGTGGAACAATAATCATAATTGCACCTGATTGTTTGTCTGAGTTGGTTATTTTATATGACTTTGACCAAATGTCATTATCTGCTGCGGCGTGAAGTCGCCGAAGGCATACTCAACAAGAACAAAATCTATCTGTGCAGAAACAATTATCTTCTTTCCTCTGGAGGTGAGGTCATAATAACTGTCAAGACCCAACTATTTAATCTTACTAGTGATCAACATCGCTGAGTCTCAGTGTCCTCTAGTTCTATTGGTATAAATGAGGCAGTAATGGAAGATATTACCGGACAGGCAAACAACTTCTCCATTATTGTTTCTAGTTATATGATAGTGCTACAATTTCCCTTTAATGGAAAAATGCAGGTAATGTGAAATAAACTAAGGTATATGTCTGCTGGGTGGTTAAAGACATGTCCACCTGTTTCAAGTTCAAGTACTTCAATATCTTCAAATAATGCTGCAAATGTTCTGCAGTTTTATAGAGGTGAGGCAAATCAGTTGGCTCAGTAGACAGAGATGCATCAACAAGACATGCTGCATGAATAATTCATAGAGTATATGTCATCATGCTATCATCATAGTGACAGCAGTGGGAGGAACTTTGACCTTGTGTCTCTTATTCCCTTTCAGTTCTTTGTGTTACGTGACTTGTAGCACTTCTAATGCTTAGATCAGCATGACATGTTTAAATCATCAGTTCACAGATGGTATGTGCCTGTAGACACTCAATTTAGAGGAAGGTGGCTGATTCTTTAAGGCATACAATAAAATCGATCACAGTGATTAGAATAAGGTCCTATGTGCCCCTAATGTTGGGTGGAAGGTGAAGATAACAGTGTTGTGAAAAATTGTATAATAATCACTTTATCTGATTCATGTCAGCTTTAAAAGGTTAGTCAGGAAAATTATATGTAAAAAAGATCTGTACAGTTGTGCAACTGCATCCTATGGGCAGGTAAGACAAAGATCAATGAGTTCCAGGAAACAAAACAGCAACAGAAGAATTATGAGAAGGGAAGGAACTGTTCTTCCTTTGTAATTATAATGACTTCAATCAATGACTTGATTGCCAAAAAAACAAGAGGATACATCCAACTGAGCGGCATTTTACTTGGAGGTAAAAGTGATGACCAAGTACAGTACCTCATGAATCAGAATGGAGGAACTGAAGGAATTTGCATTAAAGGTCCGCAGTACATCATCAGGGAAGAAACCTAAAAACTGGTGGTGTTTGTGAGTTCCAGACCCAGTGAAGCTGTATCATTTAAAATCCATTGTAGTGCTATACAAAGTCCATCCATCAATTATCTTAACCACTTGCCCTTGTATGGGTCACGGGAGTGTTGGAGCCTGTCCCAAGAGGTAAGGTACACTCTGGACAGGTCACCAGTCTATGACAGGGCTTGACATATAGTCCACTTTCACACCTATGTGTGAGCCACCAATTAACCTAACATGCGTGTCTAGCTTGATAAACAGTCACCAGAGGTTTCTTGGTAGACTTAACTTCATCTTCCTACATAGCTGGTGAACACTGACCCTCTAATAAATAGCAAAAATAAAAAAGACTGTAAGAAAGACTGACTTGTAGGACATCTTAAACTGGATTTTATTTTCCAATAATAGTGAAAACTGATTTCCCTAGCAACCACTGCCACCATTTCCATGTCAACTAAAGGTGACAGCACTCACTACAAACTAGTTGGCAAACGAAATACTATTCCAGCAAACAACATGAGCACAATGTGATGCTGAATGAATGAAGTGGAAATGAAATTGATTATCTGGCTGAAACTCTACACAGTATACAGTGCATGTGGTCAGAGCTGGGTAGAGTAGCCAAATATTGTATTCAAGAGTAGGGTTACTTCACAATAATATTACTCAAGTAGAAGTAAAAAGTAGTCATCCAAAAATTACTCAAGTAAGAGTAAAAAAGTACTTGAATAAAATACTACTCACTACTAGTGAGTAACTGACCTTAATGTCAGTAAGGATTTCAGAATCGATGTTCAGACAAACATAAATATAAAATAACAAAATAGTGGCACAGAGAAGTAAAAACTCAATAATTTGTGAAAATCTTTTAAGTGGTATAAATGACATCAATACGCTGAATGATCAATATGTAACTTGGTAATTTTGGGGATCGCTTTTATTTTGTAATTTTTTATTAAAATGGACATTCTATTTTGAAATTGCAGTACACCCACTTAATGCTAAAAAGTAAACGAGAAAACTGTAAAAACCTGGTGTTACGTTAGACAAAACTGCTTCTTTTTAGCTCGTCAATTTTTAAATACGGTTCTACAGGATTTTCATTTGTTCTCTTGTCCTCTACATGGCATTTCTCTAATAGAATAAATGATAAATGTTGTCGTGTTAATTCTTCACAAATCTACTCAAGTAAAAGTAAAGAGTATGGTGCAGTAAAACTACTCCTAGAAGTACAATTTCTACAAAAAGTTACTTAAGTAAATGTAACGGAGTAAATGTAACTCGTTACTACCCACCTCTGCATGTTGTCCAACATGAAGTTCCTCCTTCACATTTCACAGCTACCTGCCTGCAGATGTCTAAAACATATTGTTGGAGTTTGCATACCTACTGTTTCTGATGCAGGGTTTCTGATAAAAAAAACATGGAAGGCATCACTATATCATTATAGTTTTGAATTTAAGAATGGTTCTTAGTAGGACTGCTACTCTTAGTGTAAAATAGGTGGAGTGCACCTTTAATGCTTCTAGCTTCTTGGATTTGCCTGTCAAGGATGACGGGAAACTTTGTTTTATCAACTGAAAAAAACAGTCTTCTTCCAACTATATATCAATGTCAGTTTCTCCACCTACACATCCTATAGCTCACTGCAGGTGCTTGGTTATCTGTGTTCTGTCAGGGTTGTTACAAAGACATCCTGGTAATATAAGAGTACTGCTTGACATGGAAAACAACAAAATTTTTTACTGCACTTTATCAAGCAATATCTCATTGAAAGCATTGGACACCATATAGTGACGATGTGTCATGTAAGAAAGAATTTTCCTTTGAGGGAGACAGAAATACACAGTAGTTGTCACATCTGGACTTTTTGTCTGACTTTTTCCATGTTCCCCATGCAGCCCCAGAGCAGAAGCTCTCTGCATTGACTTGTTAACTCAGCCAAGGATAAAAGAAGAAGATTCCCTGCAACAAGCCTTCATGTGACTCACCCACCCACAGCCACAATATATAATCCCTTGTCCCCAAATGAACTGTCCATCAAGTGAATCTTCATCCTGCAGCAGAATGTGTACATTTTTGGCTATAATAAGATGCATTTTCATGAATTTACTGCTGTGTAGCACTTTCAAGCCTGAAGCTGAATATATATAAAGTGACATATTTTGCACCAACAACAGCGATTGTGATGTTGCTGTTTAAGTGGCCTGGGGGATTTCCCTACATAGAATTCCTTGTATATAAGCAGGGATCTGACAGAGCAGCAGCTCGCCTGAGAGACAAAGGGCAATGGAGATTGTGTGCAAGACCTCCAAATCAGGAGGACCAGCTCAGCTAGACATGTTTAATGCTCAATCTATACATGCTAGCTGGCTAAAATACAAAGACAGGTACAAATAAGATGGATTTGCTAACTATATTACAAAGTCTTAAAATGCATATTTCTGAAGTCACTTTAAATAAAAGGATATTTTTACAACTTATGGAACTGGTACTTTTTGCCTAAACAAACAAGTCAAGTTGCTGTTGACATGCATGTTTGTCTAGGTTCATATTCTAATTAGTTAATCCATGAGATGAGAATAGAGCCAATTGTAGTGAAATTCTCTCCAGCCCTGGAAAAACAAGAATTAAATGAACAAGATATGACTGTGACCTTTGGCCAGCAAATCAGTGCAGGCAAAAAAACAACAACATTAAAACATATAATAAATAAAACTACGGAAACACACAAATATGCAATAAAAAATAAATACACACATTAAACATAACACACACCATCATCAATTAAAATACACACTAAAGGACCTTCCCCTGAGGAAGAAAGATGATTACATCATAAAATGGTGGCCCTGTGACATAATCAGTTTATCACAAGTCCAAGTTGACAGTTCAGGGCCAAATTTGAAGTAATTCCCTGCAAGCGTTCCTTAAATATTACATTCACAAGAACTGGATGGATGTACGGTCAAACAACTGGAAAACAGTAAAAACAGAGGCTGCCATCAGTAGTGTGGATACGCAATTACAAGTTTACATCCTATGACAGAACTTGGAAACATTTTATTAGATGAGAAATGTATAGCTCTCCAGTATGAGAGCCAAACATGTATCAAGACGTTTTCTGCTAATATGTTAATGGATGTTTTGATGTCATGTAAAGGTAAGTCACATGCTGATGATGGCTGTATTTTCAGGTGACTAAGAAGATAGTCTTATGTAATAATACCCTCATAACAATAAACATGCCTATTGTACTCTTACCACAAATGGGAGAAGGACTTAAATTGACTTGTTATTTAGCTTATATTTGGAAAGCTGAGTTCAGTTTCACTTGGCACACCCAGGTCTGATTACAACCAAAAGCTGTCTGACAAAGTGAAACACGCTAAAGATCTCACAAAGCAACACACCATGCTACCATCAAACAGATTAGAAATTAAATTACTAATCCATATTAGTGTTGAAAGGGTTAAAAATATATTTCTATTGCTTTGGGATTCAGTGAAAAATGGTGATAGCCATTATCCCCAAATGGAGAAAACTTGCAACAGTGGTGAACCTTCTCGGGAGTGGCCGGCCTACAAGAATGTGTGAGTATAATGATGACTTATCCAGGAGCTCATAAAAGAACCCAGAACAACATCAAACTGCAGGCCTCATTTGCCTCAGTTAGGGTCAGTGTTCACGGTTTAATCATAAGAAAAGACTGGTAAAAAATGGCATTATGGGAGAGTTTTAAAGCAAAAGCCACTGATGACCAAAAAGAACACATAGGCTTCTCTCACATTTGCCAAAGACTTTTCCCCAACATTTTTGTTGAGACAAAAGTTTAACTTTTTTTGAAGGTGTTTGTCCCAGGGCTCTCAAGTTTTGAAGGAAGTCAAGATTGACATTCCACTATAAAATACAATGTGAGTGTTTGATTAAAAGACTGAAAAGAGTGACTTTCAATGCATGACACTTGAGAGCCCTGGTGTGTCCTGTTACATCTGGCATAAACCTAACACAACATTTCATAGGGCTTCTTTGCAGTTCAGGACCTGGACGACTTGCTATAATTGATGGAACCATGCATTCTGTGTCCTACTAGAAATGCCCGAAGGAGAATGTGCAGTCATATGTTTGTGACCACAAGCTCAAGCACACTTGGGTTATACAGGAGGACAATGACCAGCAAGTTGACATGGCGGCAGCTAGCGCTTAGCCAGAACGCAGCATTTAAGCAGGCATTTCACTTTGTAGTCCAGATAAACTGTTAAGTAAAGAAACATAACTTTTTTACTTGAAAATGATAAATGGCCACTTTAATTAAAGCTGTAAGAATTTTGTTTGTCAACAAATTTTACTAGCCTACTTAAGTACTAAGGTTAGCTTGTCAGTACATTGTAGCAAACTAGTAGACGTGCCTATATGATGCATGAAAATAAATAAATCCTTATGTATTTCTTTTTATGACATTTTCTAAGCCACTTTGGTTCTTTTTAAATCCAATCACAAAATAACAGACTGAACACTGTATATTTAATTGTGTACAATGAAAAAACAGAGACGTCTCTTTAATCCAGTATTGCAGATGTTTTATTTGTAATAAATGCTCCACATAAACACATTTCTTTCTTTAAGTGGAAATGTATGTGTATTTCCTTCGTTCTGCTTGCGCTATCATATCTCTTATTTCACACACAATAGCAGCTCAATTGCTTTTCTTTGGCTGAGATGTGACAGAGAAAGGCTCATTTGGCATGATATGCTGTTACAAGGCTCATCTTTATCATGTGAAGGTGGTTGGGATTACCATGCAGATGCCTCATAATGGAGCTCCAGACTGCTGTACCATTCATCTATGTCAGTGCCAACAGGGGATCACACACTCATTCACAATAAACAGCCACAGAGATCAGTTAGGTATTAAGAATGATAATTATTTAGCCTCACATTTCTAAATATGCATTTATTTTTACTCTTTCTATTCTATGCATTATAGACTGACTCACAAAGATAATAGCACCTTAGATTAACACTATGATGCCGTTGCATTTCTGTACCTTGAATTAAGAAACAGTTTTCAATTACTAATTATTCCTATACCATGCAGTGGAATGTCATAATGGTGATAATAAGCGGGGAAAGTGCGACTCTTCCACTTTTGCCATCCAGATTTACCAGGGAACTAAGGATCAAACTTAGCCATAGACCCTTCCAGTTAATGCCTGGTCCCCCAACCTTTAGCCATTACTGCTAGTGGACATTCATGACAGACTAAACACTATTGACTGTGAATGAAGATTATAGTCAGTTTTTAAATTGATTTTTATTATTTCTATGAATACCTTAGTCAGTTAAATACACAAAACCTTCCCTTGATTTGATCTACTGAAATACACAGGCACCAAGTAAAAACTGTTATGTATGTTTCAGTGATGATGATGATGATGAATGATTTGCACTATTTCCACATGTAAAGCACTTCAATTTGTAAGTTTATGAGGGAATACATACAGATTGGACTTGATTTCTGCTGGTTATGAAATCTCCTTTCACCAGTTACTTTCAACCAACTTTTTACCTACAGTAAATGGATATACTTCCTTCAAAATGTCAAGGATACATATCTTGCCTTAACCCCCAGAGAGCCAAAAAAAGGAAGGCGTGGATTAAAATCAACGTCCAGGTGATAAACAGATGTGTGTTTTTGTCTCAGAGCAATCACTGCTACCTATACCCATACGATTCCAACAAGACAAACCTCCAGATGAATCAGTGGCTTTGACTCTGCACAATAGTGCAAATGGATTCTCTCTTTTGTTTTCCTTACAATCCTTCATTGCCATTTTTTATTCCTTTTGTGCTTGACAGATTCTGTGAATTATTTGGATATCATGGGGTTTGCTTAGATAGCAACTTAAAGGGGAAATTGGAATGGAAACTTAAGTTGCCAGATGCCAGGACAGGTGCAACACAAGCTTTGTTAATGCTAATGAATAAACAATTAAACTGCACAGTTCGACAGTAACTGAGGTTTTTTTCATTCATTTTGTTTGTGTTCTTAGCACCAACCGTTCAACAGTTTCGGGGCTTTTTTTTAATCCAGCTATAATGCTTACAGCCAAAGCTGTTTTGATGATGAAAACACATATATCAGTCCTCTATGTTCAGTACTGCCGTGCTAGTCTAGTTTTAATTTGTCCAAAAAAATAATTAGGCTCTTATGTATGTGCTGGCAGTGTGGTTTATACTAACAGATCAACTAGTGCATTTGATTGCTGCTGTTACTAGCTGAAGTTATTTTATAAAACACATAACATTTAAAATTTGAAAAGAAGTGAAGTTTGTTCTTGTAATATGAGAGACTTGAAAGATTAGATAGATTAGATTTTGATACCAACAAATGCTGCAAATATTTGGAGAAATAGAGTTTCAATTGTGCTTAAGCATTTAGATCAGCTCCAATCATTTTGAATTAGGGTATTTCCTGGATGTGCATTGCTTTCTCAGTCATCCAGGCCAATATGCATCAATATGCATCCCAAATGTGCTACATCCTTTACTAGTAAAGAAGGCTCACCTATGTCAAACTGAAGTGACATTGACTTTGACATACTGGTGTTCTGTGCCACTGCTTATCACAAAGTTACATTAGTCCTAGCATCCCCTGACTGATTGGGGCTCCCAACCAGTCAGTAAGAACTGAAGAAGCCTTTCAGATGCAATAACCTCCATACAGTACATTTCAGTTGCCACTGCAGCATTATTTGGGAGAAACTTTTCTAGTAGTATAATAATAATTGATATTTTATTAATCCCCTTGGGAATTCAGAGGAACCAGGAGTTGCACCACCAACCTTGGGGTTCATAGACAACTACCCTACGAACTGATCCCACTTGATGCTAATAAACTACTGCAACATAATCTAGTATAAATATGATTTCAGCAACTACAGGGAAGCACCATCCATTACAACTTGAGATGACATGAATATTAATATTGAAACCACAGGATGGGGCCAGAGAAAATCCGATGTTCTCTACAGTAGATGGATGATGCAGTAGCTAGGAAGGCATTTGTGTTATTATTCTAAAAAGAGACTGCAACAATATTACTTTAGTTTCCCAGCACCTGAACATGCTGACCAGCCATTTTGTGCAAATTAAGAGATCTGGTCATGTGGGTTTGGAAAATTGTCACCTGTGTTTTATTTTCTATCCTATCATTGCTGTAGGCCTTTTTTAAGAATAGTGGGGTTTCTTTATTAGGTGCTTAGCAATCTTTAGCACTGAGCTTTACATTACTCCTGAGGAAAATATTTTCTTCTTTATCTGCTAAAAGCTCCAATTACTTGTACAGATATATAATAAGCTGGGGCTAAGCTGCAGAGTTGGTTATAATTCTCTGTGGATTTTTCAAAAACATTTTTTCATATCACACAGTAATTTGATTCATTATTAATTAACTATTGATTGGTGCAGTCTTAAATCAGATATCTGGTTCCCACAACTGGTACTATGAAAGCAGATGATTGCCTTGTATAAATTAATAGCATTGCACCTTTGAAAACGTGTTCAATGTAGTAATTTCTTGATATTTTTGTGTGAAATATGAAAACATCTCTCTGCCACGGTTAGCCTCACAGCATTTGTTTTGTTCACATCCCCCACAATGATCCAACCCTTTCTTTGCATCTCTCTGGGGCTTGCGTGTCTCTCCTCTGTAATTCTGAATTCACTTTTTTGGTGGGGATCACTGAATTGTTTATAGAGACAAAATAATCCATATATTCAATCTTTAACAATGTGGGAACTACTCTGCTTATGTGTCTGAGACAGTAAATATAAACTGTGTTCCTTGAAGAGAAGGGGTGCATGGATGTTGAATGTGGATAAAGGCAAGCCGCCAACACAGACAATCCCATCGACTGTGACAGGGAGTGGTAACAGATGGATGCAAGTCAGAGAGCTTCTGTCTTCATGGGAATGATCACAGTCAACCTTTTCCTTGATGACTTGCGTATTTCAGATGTGTATTGTTCTACTCTTCCTGGCCTAACCACAGGGCACATCAGCTAGAGAAACATTGATATATGCTGTGGTTTTCCTTCCAAAGAAGAAAGAAAAGGCTCAGTCAAAAGAAACACAAACATCAGTTTATGAGATGATTATTTTTACTGTTCTTATATCACAATTCACATGTGGGTTTCATTAAGAGAGCTTTTTTTGTTGTAAAGAAACAAGCGGGTGGACATGAAGGGATTCAGTGGGGGTAAAATAAATGGGGATGTAAAGAAAAACAGAACAAAAAGAGGTTAATCATATTCAGCTTTGCTTAGTTAATTCTTTTTTTTAGGTGGTATTGACCAAAAAAAAAAAAAGAGAAACATTTTAATCTGGAGCTGACACACATCAACACATGTATGCATGTGAATGTGCATGTAAACACACAGCTTCCCCAGTTCCACTCCACACACACGCACACACTCACAAACACACACATCATAGGCACTGCAGAACATGGTTGCCGGGAGGGCTGACATAATTGTATTAATTGTTAACATAATGATGCAGTTATGTTTAATGTCTACCTTCTGGTAATTACTGAGGAGGTACTGTACCTTAAGGCCTCCAACTTGGGCACCTCTCTCTCTCTCCTTGAATATTATTCCCTTTGTTTTATACTGCAGCAGGCGCCTTTGCAGCTTCAAAGACTTTTATCATTTTGTCTCTCGTAGCCCGTTTCTCTACTCTTTCCCTCTCAGGTGCACCACAGAAACCTATTATTAAGTCATCAGAGCTTAATTTGTCTGGTCTAGCTCTATGGTATCCTGTGAAGTCCTTTTGACACACAGAATCATAAATGTATGCCTTCCATTAAACTTTGAAAAGACGAAGAGAAGAAAGAGCAGGAATCTTCCTCAAAGCTTTTAGTACATTTGAGTTGGATCTCGCAGATTTTAATAAAAGCTTAAAGCTATTAAATGAAGGTTATACTGCATGTTCATATGCATGGAGGAAGAGTGAGAATTCAAAGTAACTCATTAGTCTTATTTGATTTGTTTCAAAGAGAGAGATGAAAAACCAGTTTCAGTGATTCACAACAGTTCAGTGAGAAAATAGTCAGGATGTGTTAGCCTAGCTTAGCAAAAAGACAGTAAATCCCAGTTAAAAATAAGAAAATAAAGTAAAAATACAAATGTAAAAGTGACAATAGAACCACTAGTGCAGCACGGGGCACATGGCACTCGCATCTTTATTTAGATCAGGGTCAAAAACTAATAGGAATGTTCAACAGGATACGGGGGCGGATCTTCAGTGGGGCAAGCTGCCCCCCCAATTTTTATGGCACCAAAATGATAGTTCGGGAACTAATCACTTGCTTGTCTAAAAGCCTCTTATAGCCTCCCAATTAAATATTAATTTACCAAAAATATATAATTGTACATATAATCATAGGTCTCTGAAAAACTTAGTTTAAGTAAACAAATAAACTAAAAGTACAGTAATTGAAGGTATTAATTTATACCTAAAAATTATCTTTGAAGAGATGATGATACAATAAATAGATTTAACGTGTATTTGTGGATATTTTGTTTGTGGTATTTTCACATACTTTATTGAGGAGGTCCAGCATTGCTATCCTGCCTCGACCTCTTGCCACTCCTTTGCCCCCCCCATGTAAAATTATCTAGATCCGCCACTGACAGTATACATTTTAGCATCTATATTTATAAAAATAAAGCATTTAAAAACCATTATGATCAGTAACATTTACATTACATTAACAATATTTAACATATTGCTAAGAATGTGTTCACACAACCTTTTCAATGGACAAGCTGGTACAAGCCAGAAAAGAAAAGTATAGGTAAAAAAAGTATTTTCTGCCATGCTAGTGAGCACATAGTTCATTCAGCTGAAAGTATAACTGTTTGAGTCAATGTATATCTAATCCTTTCATCATATTAACAATATGGTCAGTATAATTCTGTTTAATTAGACTCTTTTCATCATGAAAGCATTCCCATACTCATGGTTATAGCTGATCTTTTCTCTCTCTTTCATAGATCCCTACATCTTGCCACATATTGACTCAATTCCCTTCTTTGCCTGGAAGCCATCATGGAGGCAACAATAAAGGCTGGCCACAGCATGTTATACATTATTACTGTTATTGATGACTCATCGATCTACCAGACAGGCCACAGTAATCAAGCACATCTCCAGGGAATGCAAGGATCAAGGCCTAAATCATGACTCCCCCGCTAGAAAGGCTGCTACAGGAGATAAGAGAGCACAGTTTGTGTGTCTGTGTGTGTGTGTTTTTGTTAACATGCCTCTGTTTGTTTTGGAACGGTTGTGTAATTAGATTAGAAGATTTGCTACTCTGTGTTTCATGTGTGGATATTGAGACTGTGTGTTCACCTGTACAGTTTATGAAGATGTTACAAAATTGTCCACAGCCTTGAGGCTGTGCTGTATTACACATTTCATGAGTGAACTATCGTTTTGCTAAACCAGGAAAAATGAATTATATCATTGGCAGATATAAAAATCATGTCGGCGCTGTGTTGCTGTGTTGGCGTATCGGATGACGAGCATATGGGTGCAGCAGATTTCACAAGATAAATAACATAAAATGTTATTGATTTGTGATGGAGACTTCTCAATGGATGAATGCAGTATTGATGTGGTGCCACCAGTCTGTAGTGGAACAATATTTGAAAATGAAAGGGGCAGGTGCTCCCTTTGTATTGACTGGATAAATTACATGTGGGGATGTAAAATAAAACCATACTGTACATACTGATAAACTCTAATCCTTTAGAAGCTTTTTAACCATTATTTATACAGTTGGGAATAGTTTCTCAGTGAATTTTAGGCATGAGGGTGTTCTCATTGAAAATCATATATGTATTGTCCATTTAGAACTGGATAAAATAAGATTAGATTCAGTCACGTTGACCTGCCATGAGAATAAAAAAACACTGTTGCCTGTGTTAGTCAATAAAGCAACAGTGTCGTCAAATAGGAAGCAAATTTAACTTTTTGTGGAAGGTCGGAAAAGGAAGGGTGAAAAACCCTAAGGAGCCACTTAAGAAATGCAGCAGTCTGGAATGGCTAACTGGGTGTGGAGCCACCTACTACTGTCATAACATCCATCTAGGAACACCAGAGGAAAAACCTGACAAACTACAGATGCTTTAATTCAATTTAATTCATCTTTATTTGTATAGCGCCAAATCAATTCAAATGTCATCTCAAGGCACTTTACATAGCAGGGTTTAGGACCTTGCAAATTATATACAGAACTATATAGAAAACTCAACAGTCCCACTTGAGCAAGCACTAGGCAACAGTGGAGAGAAAACATTCCCTGTAAGAGAAGAATCTTCCAGCAGAACCAGGCTCAGGGTTGGCGGTCATCTGCCTCGACTGGTTAGGGTGAAAAAAGAACAGCAGGCAACAGAGATCCTAAGAGCAACAAGGAGCAGCAGCCGAGGCACTGGGCAGGTTGGCAGGACCAGCAACTGCAATACTGACATCACAAAACTCCAAGGTCAAGGACACCTGCAGTAAAGTATATATAGAGAGAGAGACAGAGAGGTCGAAGCACAACTAGGTGAGAGAGAAAGCAAACAAAGTTAATAACATTTACTTCTAACTTCCGAAGTAAATGGAACAAAGCTCGTAGAAGTCTTCTGATATGCTTCATTATGTCCTACTAGCATTTGCCATTCATACATGCTGTAGTCTTCAAAATAATAGTGGGAATATTAAAATAAATGTTCAAATTATCCTTGTAAATGGGAAAAGCGATTGAGGTTATCTGAAATCTCCCTTGGCCCAATAAAGTCAATTCATATAATGTCAATGTCGTGAGGTAAAAAACAGACGTGAAAACATCCATCATCAGTCTTTCTTCTGTGCTGCTCAGCTAATGTTGTGAAAATATTTTGGTCTCCACTTCAACCTG
Source organism: Ctenopoma multispine (assembly GCA_034779795.1). Classification (NCBI taxonomy): domain Eukaryota; kingdom Metazoa; phylum Chordata; class Actinopteri; order Anabantiformes; family Anabantidae; genus Ctenopoma; species Ctenopoma multispine. Next base: position 17,784,227 of record JAUYWH010000013.1, read on the forward strand.
GATTTCTCTGGGTACTGATGAAAATGTCTGAATCTGATGATAATAAGGCAAGATATGATTGCCTGATTCAAAATTTATGGATCTCTATCCTTGACAGGCATTAAAATCACTGCTGACACCATTGTGAACTCTGCTGATTGTAGCAAAGTGTGTATGATGTCTTTGTTTCGATCTGAATTCTGACTCTGACAAGAAGTGACAGCAATGCAGTTCAGCAGCCAACAACCAAGCAGTCACATTTTCTTCTTTGTGGGATTTGATGACAGTACAAAAAGCATAAATAAATGCCAGCCTTATTCTTTAACTGTACACCTAAGTCAAAGTCTGCATCACTCTTGTTAGCATCCCAGATTCTTCTTGCTTTGCATCTGGCAGCTACAACAGCTCAGAACACACCCAACACATTAACCTTCCTGCCAGCCAATCAATGCCATGTCACTGTTAATCTTCATTGCACATATGTGACCTTTTACCAACTTCACTGCCCTTGTTCCAAGGTGATTAATACTATCTATCTATATTGATATGTGGACATGTAGGAAGAGAGGGACAATCAGCATTTGACCGTATTCATCCATCATCATTACTTGTTGTTTGTGAAGCCTTGGTGAACATCTTTGTATGATGCATCTTGGGAAATACAGCCATTCATTAATGTTTTCTCTGACAGACACTATGTGAAAATAATGAGATTGACGACGAAAAATAAATTTAGCTTCATTTTGCGCTACGAAGTGTTTTTTAATTACATAAACTTTATGTATTAAAAAGTAACATTTTGGGATAAGTTCATATTGTGAAGACAAAATTGTTCACAATTGACAAACTGTTCTCTTTTAAAGTAATGTTTCCCAGAAAACTTCAGTCTTTTCCGAAATGATCTAGCACCCAGGAAAATTGATGACCCATTTCTCTGGGCAAAACTGCCGTTTCCATACAGCAATGGATGGATGCAAAAGGTGGACAGGTAAGATGGACAAGACAAAAGTGATGCCTTTGAACCATGGTGCTTGTGAAGAACCCTGTGTCTACATTGGGTGGCCCAGAAAACAAATGTGTGGGTATTGCAGCAGACTAAACCAAAGATGTCACTGTAAGCTCAAATGACATTGTTTTGACTCCCCTGATTCTGGCCCATTTTGCGAAGAGAACCATTAGTGGAAAAGGACATAATTCTAGGCTAAATGGAAGGTCAGCACTGTAGAGGAAGACCTGCTACACAGTGGATCTACACAGTCACTACAGGCATAGATGGCCCACTTTAAATTCTTAGCCTGCTGGTGACCCGATAGCCCGATACACAATGACTGTAGCTGTGTAAGGAAATAAACTTAGAGCATTAAAAAAAACATAATCAATTCAAGTGTCTGTACAGAGCATGCAATGGCTCATATTGTAAAGTAGGATGAGTTTATCTTATCCGGCTAAAAAAAACGTGTCTGAGATGCCAGTGTACACTCTCCATTATCCTGATGAACCATGTGGAAAGTCAGGTCCTTTCTTAGCTGAGCTATGACATATAGTGACATATATGACATATATGACATATTTTATAGTTCATTATGAGAGTAATATGATTGACCTTGAATTGAAAATTATTATTATTTATCTATTTTCTGGTGGGTTGGGTCATGGTGGCAGCACGCTTGTCAGGGCAGTCCAAACATGTGTTGTTAATGTTGCTCCCAGCTAGAGGGACAAGCCAAATTTACGATTACTCAACATTTTATTTAGACCTAACACACATTTACATGTAAATCAATCCATTCAGCAAATGACATAAAAGTAGTAATTTAACATTTGGCTAATATAGGCAAAAATCCACTTATCACTGACTACGACAGAAGTTAATTTCATACCATGGTTGTAAACACCAAGTTGAACATTCATACACTTAAAAAGTACATGTAAACAATAAAAAAAGTAATGAACTCTTCAAAACTCATGCAGGATTCATTTAGACTTTGTGAGCCATTAATTAATTAATTTGTGTTTAACATAGAAGCAAACAGTGTTTCACAGACAAATTCAAAGTCCTTAGCATGAAGTGCATATCATAAAAAAACGTAAGTCAGCATATTAATTATTTTTAAAATTCATGGCTAACAAAATTCAAAGTAAGACAGGGCATACTGACTGTTGTGATGAAAGCTTCCTTAATGCTAGTGCACTGTCACTCCATCTACCTTTAAGTGATCACCATGTTCCAGTCATTTCCCCTTTAAAAAACAAACAAAAACAGAAAATTCTAACTTGTAAGCAGTCAATAAGTAACTTGCCTGACTGGCATTGCAAGCGAGATTTGTCATCTTTATGTTAGAGCCTCCTAATTACTAGTTCTTGCTGGTAAAAAGTCCTGAGTGTTAATTTTTGATGATTTGTAATACCTAGGATTTTTGAGTATTTTCAGTAATTTCACAGAGATCTACATTTGGATGGTAAGGGGACAAGATCACTCCTTCAGTTGATTCCTGCAATGTACAGTACAGGCCAAAGGTTTGGACACACCTTCTCATTCAATGTGTTTTGGGGTGAACTGGACCGCAGAGTGAAGGCAAAGTGCTAAACACCTCTGGGAACTCCTTCAAGACTGTTGGAAAACCATTTCAGGTGACGACCTCTACGAGAGAATGCAAAGAGTGTGCAAAGCAGTAATCAGAGCAAAGGGTGGCTATTTTGAAGAAACTAGAATATAAAAGATGTTTTCAGTTATTTCACCTTTTTTGTAAAGTACATAACTCCCCAAGTGTTAATTCATAGTTTTGATGCCTTCAGTGAGAATCTACCAAATGGTCATGAAAATAAAGAAAACACATTTAATGAATTGAATGTGTCCAAACTTTTGGCCTGTACTGTAGATAAACATCCTACTTTCAGCAAGTCTTCAATGTGATAATCACCGCAGATATATTTCCATGCACACTAGCAAGTAACAGACTAGAACAGTTACTGAACAGTAACAGTTACTAGACAGTAACTACCTGGTAGAGGTTTAGCCAGGAAAATGTTCATGTAATGATGTCTCTGATTGAGACAAAATGAGCCACCAGTCTGTGGGCCCAAAAAGTGTAAAGGTCATCGTAGTGGCAGAAAAAGGCCACTGCACTGCTGATTGTTTGGGAACTGAGCAGACCACTTGCTTTAGTTCTGGAAGCAAAATCTTCCCGTATTATTACCAGATATCTAGATTTCATCTGCATTTTGGGGCCTTAACATTAACATGCCAAATGTTGTAAAAGATCATGGCCATACAATATATTTCTATCCTTGCTGATGATGATGATGATCATGATTTTATGTATTTTAGTTTATCATAGATATTTTAAGATTACATATCTTTGTAATGACCCGGGTTCGATTCCCGGGGTCGGCCGGGTGCCTTTCTGTGTGGAGTTTGCATGTTCTCCCCGTGTCTGCGTGGG
>JAUYWH010000013.1:17789926-17828985 GCA_034779795.1 Ctenopoma multispine
ATGTTAGCGCGATTTGCCTTATTGTAAAACCTGCTATTACTGTGCTTTGCATTTAGATGGTCATGACGAGAGAGACATAGTCTGGCTGGCTCAGATGCTGGCAGTTATAAAATATAAAACAAAGTTCTAAGCTAATCCACCTGTTTGTTCTCCTTTATTGAAAATAAGAATCGATAGGAGAATCGATAGAGAATCGAATCGTTAAACAGAATCGAAAATGGAATCGGAATCCTAAAAATCCTATCAATTCCCATCCCTATTCACAAGCATGTTCTCCCCAAATCTGAACAACTTAGAATGGTGGATTGCAGTACCTTCCTTTATACTGCAGAATCTTAACTTGCTAGGATTATTCTGCTTTTAGAAAGTGAAATAATGATATACTTTTATGGTACCAAAATGGGTAAAAGTTTTGGTCAAATTAAATCTAAAAAGGTTCCTCAAAAGTTGGTGAAAGTTCTTCTAACTTTCTCCTTTTTCTCTCTCCTAACTTCATTCCCTGCACTTATTGTCCTGCCAATGTTACTTTTTGACATAAAGATTTCCAAATCACCATTAAACCATATTCAACAAGTCAACCTGATATTTGCCACAATCATTTCCAGGGCTTTTACTAAACTACTTAGAAAAAACAGTGCAATTAACTAATTACTTTGCTACAACAGGCTACATATAGTATATTATCCATTTAAAGAGATAAACAAATAATTATTTTTAAGCTTATTGTGAATTTCTTTAAATTTCAATGCAGGCCTTTTGGATCCAGAGGAAATATTAACACATATATTTATAGACACATTGCTGAATATAGGGTAACACAGGATAATACAACATAGGATATAGTAGAAAAAATACTTTAAACATGCTTTTCTTATACAAAATTATTCTGGCCTCAGCTTTTAACTGTAGCAGCCCTGTTTGTAAAACCTTCCTTGCTTATTTGTGTCTGTATATTGTAATGACAGTAAAGAAAAATCCGGAGTGATGATGGGTGTAAACAAAGACAGCTATTATGTCCCAATTGCCAGGTGCTGCATGTGGCATGCCGCAGTAATTTGATGTATCCCACAGCTCTAGAAGTAACCCACTCACCGGTGGAGTAAGACAGAGAACTGCTTTTTTTGAGACTGCGTGCTGACCGACAGATTGGGTTTTTGGCAAGGTTTCAGTCTGAGGAAAACAGAGGGAGATAATGAAAGATGGAAGGAAAATAAGCAGCATGGGGCAACCTGCTGTGACAAACTACAACCAGAAGATGATGAGGTGAGAGGACAAGATAGAAGAGTGCATTTCAAGGGCTGTCATATCACATAGTGTACACAGTGGTGTAAATTACATTATGTACATAATGTGCGTACATGATTTCACAAGTCACTTATACACTGTTACTGATTTCATATATCTTTTTGTTTCAAATGCATTCGGCCACATGTTACTGCTGCTATTTTTGGAAATAATAACAATGTTCATTTTGTGATAATAGCTGAATTCATAAAAAGTGAAGACGTGTATTCCAGTGCATGTATACTATAGCTTTAGTTTAGTAATTTAATTTAGTAATTGTTCACTTACCAACACATATTTTTTCAAAATTGTGTAATTTCAAAGCAGCTGAATGTAATTTTTTGGTAGCAGGAATTGTTATCTTACTAAATAATTTGTTTATAATATATATAAAATAAGATTCCCATTGATATTAAATAACTATTATCAGTGTAGGTGCACATGCCAACCAAGCATATATTCAGTCACTACAAAGAATAGTAAATCCAAATAAGGTTTATTTTCTGATCAATGTCTCCCAAAGTGGTGGGGTGGGAAGGTTAAAGGTTAAAAAGAAACGTAACTAGGGGGTAGTCTTCAAGTAATAGAGCTACACTATGTACTGGCAGCATTAATCAAACACTTTACGTTTTATGGTACATGCTTAACGCTATTTTATATTCCTGGAGCACTTATCACTACATTCATATAGAGATATTTACTGTATGTTGGCAATCTATGTTGACATAGAGGTACAAACCCAACTTTTAATTGCTAAAAACTTTTTTCCTGATACATCATAAATTTATCATGGCACTTCTGAAATACCTAACCTTTCCTGAGAACAAAAATAAGCTGAAAAAGATCACTTTCTAAATAAACTGAGACAAAAACCAGAGGGAAAAAGTCACAGGTGCAAAGGGCACCCTATTTTATCCACTTCCCTGTTTCAGTTGTTGCTGGTTTCTGCTTTTGTAGTGTAGGTTGTGCACAACTACAGAATTTTTGGCCAGATGGTCAATAATAGTACTGATTTTTTATAACCCAATCAGTATTTACATGGCACTTACTGAAATTATTTAACCTTTGCCTGAACTGAATGCTAGTTCATTTCTACATTTGTGATATTCAGCTATGAAGAAATGACATTTTTGACCTCTTCCACACAAGCTTTTATTCTGTCAAGCTTAACTTGTCATTGATGGCACTGTTATGATGAGGAGACAACAAAAGGAAATTATCCTGGCAGGAAGTCTAAAGGGGGAATATTTCTGCTGCTGTAGTGTGCTGAAAAGGCTATTCAAATGCCATTCTGCACACAGTGACTGGCTTTCCTCTCCTCCTCCCATTTGCCCTCTCTCAATGCTTTCCCTGTCATTCAAAACATGAGGAGGCCTTTTCACAAGCTCGGAATAGTTTGCATGGCAGAATAACAAGCTAATTAGAGCTCCTCCGGTGATGGATGTCTGCGAGAGGGTACGAGATGTGGGCACGAGGGCAGCGTGGCTCCCCGATAGCTTCGCAACCATCTGCCTCTCTTTGACGGCTTAATTGGAAGAGCGATGGGGGGATATTTGGGATCCAGCCTAATGACTGTGCTGACCCTGCGTGGATGGCTAATGCCATTTTGCCCCTATTTGTAGCCCATAAATTTGGCACTTAGCCCCCCTTTGTTTTGTTTCTCGTGTTAAGATTGGATTGTTTAGGTCAATAAGGGTCAATATGTTGCTGAAAGTGACCACATTAGTCTCAAATTGAGAATGATGGATGAAGGGGGTTGACAGTGTTAGCTTTTAAATTATCGCTTAAATGATGTAATTGTAAGAATTACAATAAATAATAAACTACAAAACTTAGCAGCCAAGCAGAAATAATTGGTCCTATTTGATTGGTTAGAAGGGTGAGCTTCACTCAAGAACCTTAACACCAGGGATATTGCAGTTTACTTGCTGTTAACGTGGACACACTCCTAAGCTATTAAATGTTCCACTATGTTTTACAGATTTGTGTCAACTGTTTATATGCACTTTATAAAATATGTATATACAATATATCTTCCATATGGTATATGAAGCGCAACAACATGCAAATCTCCAAAAGACTATAATATAGGTCAGTTTAATAAATGAAGCAAACACACAATGTCCTCATGTTATCTAGATTTTTCATCTATTTAAAGTTTGACTATTACTGTACAACCAAGGTGCTTGATGAAGCCTCAAAAGAGGAAAAATCTACTACAATACTGGTAGTTTTATAGAGTGACTATATTGAGACTAACACATTTTAGACTGTGGTAATTGTCATACAACACTTCAAGAACATTTAAATATGTTATATATGCATATATATAAGCCAACAAGCTACAAATATAGTAGCTGGGCTTCAGACAAGAAGACTGTGTCTGAATCCTGATGGGTTAAATGGGGATTTTTCAAAATTACCTCAGCATCCTGACAAATAATGGTCGAAAAACACAAGTCAAGACACTTACTTCCACCCATTTAAGGTGACTTCCTAATGAAGAACACTATTATTAAACTACTATTTCTATGCACTACTGCATAATTCCATAGCATCATTCATTGCATTTTTTGCAGAAGCTTCTATGTTATGTCATTATGGGAATGTAATGTCTCACACCAGTATATTTAGTCAAAATGGTCACTGTATCATTCAATTAACATGCTTTGTTTTGCTAAATCTAATTCGTAATGATCATCTTGCCATTGGTGGGATCTCAAAATGTTTCTTCGTGGTTGGGTTGTTATTGTCAGAATCAGCCATTGTAGAATAATGTTCCTGAAGGAAAAAAAAGAGCTCTGATGATTCATGTGGCCACTCCCTCCTTAACATTACTTCTGAACTAATGCAAGTTCCACAAGTTTCTCAGGTTTAGCTTTTTTTTCTCCCCAGGATGTATCTAATTTTGCTGAGCCATATGCTTTCCCTACCATCATTTCTCAGTACGACTTCTTAAAAGCTATTTGTCTGGCCCCTCTTCCTTTGACCATTTAGTGTACACAGGCTCGCCCTGAGAGGTGAGATGCTGATGAGGCGAATATATTATTAAAAAGGCATTAGACATCACTAGTAGGGAGATCTTTTTTTCTGCAGTGAGCTCTGCATCACATATAGGATTACAACTGTTGGATCTCTCGCTGAGTTGGAAGAACCAGTAAGGCTTGTAGACACATACTTGTTGACCTTTTTTATCCCCTTTAAACATTTAATCCATCCAAATACAATTTCCATGCTGCTGTGGTTGAATGGCATGAGTTTGATGTGAAGTCGAACAACGAGATGGAAAGTGAACTCCACGCTCGTAAATTTTTACCCTCTTACACTGTTACTGCCTCTCTGGCTCTTTATTCATGTGGACGTTGGTGCTAGTAATGCTAGCAAGGCCCAGGCTCAAATGTCATTGGCTGTGGAAGCATTCCTCGTGTGTATTCCCCCTCTCTTTCCTCTAGTGAAAAAGAATGTCTGAAAAGAAGCAGATGTCAAATATGTACTTTGGTTAAGGCTCTACGACACATAACAAATTACTACGGCTCACCAAGGCTTCATTTTAAAAAGTCTCCAGATCAATGAGGCTGCAAAGTTAGATGCTGCTAATTCCTGAAATCTCTTCCCGATGACTTCCTGACTGCTCCCTAAAGCTTCATTGCACAAACAATAGGGTCTCCACGCACATGTGGCACTGAATGATCCCCTCAGAGTGCCCTGCCACAAATCATTCTCCTGTTGACCATTTGGAGGAAAGTAAGAAAAAAAAGGTCAGACCCAACCAGCACAGGTTATTCCTGTCAGGTATTGCGAGGCTGATTCAAAGTGTCACCTTTGAGAAGGAGAGGGAGCCTGGCCCAGCCTGGTCCTCATTAGTGCCTCTTTGGCTTCAGTTTAGAGTCAGGACCAGGCCTATTGTCACACTGGATCAAATGGCCAGTATAAACACCTTTAATCAAGGTAGCCTAGTGTCTGCTCAGAGCTGCACACAAACGCAAAGTGGCAGCCCAGCTCAACCTTACAGTAACCACAGACCTGCTGCAACGTTACCTCCTAATGCAACTGTCACATTCCCTCGCCCCAGGTACTGCCGACTGACCAACAGAGCAAGAGCAGCAGCTGAATATCTGCATATTTCCTTTCGTTTTATTTTCCTCCCAGATCCAGAGGCTTGTTAGTTTTCCTCATTAGGACTGAGGTCAGTTTAAACAGAGCAGACCACCCACAGAGATCAAATTGCCTCCTCCGTCAGTCTGTTGCTCCTCCACCTACCAACTTCTGAACACATCACCAGGCTTTGAAATATCTTCTGCCATGTCTAGGAGATGATACAGGGAAGTGAAACAATCTGTCCTTTGTCACAAAGTTGTTCTGATGGAAGATTCTGTTATACGGAAAATTAAAAAAAAGATGGAAAAGGACTTGATGCAGAGGATGAAAGACATTGTGGGGGACTGGAACAGATTAGTGCAGGGGAAGCAGTTCTTTAAAGTGCTCTGTGGTAGTTTCAGGGGTGATAAGTGAACGGAGGGCTGTGGGGGCGTGGCGTATCTGCAAGCGGATTGATGAGTTGGCGAATCGGGCCTGCTGTATAAGGTGAGGAGAGACAGAACCCTGCCATTATCTCGAAATGAGTTATGTGTCCTCCCCTGTGACCCAGGTCCCTGTCACACACCCCTGACTGAATGATAAGAGCTGTCCAGACAGCACCCCTGGGGGACATTAGCATACAGAAGTGGATAGAAATGTAAGATGTCGTGTGGAGGCGGTTGTAGGGGTGATATAGTTTAGAAAGAAATGAGGCTTCTGAAAAGGTGTTTGGGTAACATGACAAGAACCACACTTTAGATCATAGTACATTTTTATATGGATATACTAATGTTTTATTACATTTGTTTTACAGAATCCAATAAGGTGCTCCAAAATTACAATTAATAATATGGATGTCATACTGGTAAGGAGGAAAGGAAATTGCAATATGCAAATGCTCATAAACACATAAAAAAATACCATTTCTATTTTTTGAAATTACTTGAAATGCTAAAGGATTATTTAGTTAAAACTGCAGGCTGCTTTTAAAAACTCATGAGGACATAATCCAGATACAGTCTGCCTTCAGGTGGACTGACACTGTACAGATTCAACCTGATTTTAAACCAGAGATTGTCGTACACACACAATATAGAATCTTCCAGCAAACACACACTTTCATATTGATTCATTTATATTCAAAATGTAACTGTGTAAGGTCATACTGACTGTCACTTTCTGTCAACACTGGTGATACAGTTGTGAGAACATGCTCTATCTACAAATGTAACTGGGCAAAACCAACTGGGTTCAGAGTTTAGAGGAAGCGCAGATATCATGGCTGAATAAAGGCTCTGCAAAATACTTCCACTGTCCCAAACACCACACTTTTAAAGCTAGTGCTTTAAAAGCTATGGACAGAAGGGACCAAAACACCAACCTCAAATAATCTGACAAATGAGGTGAACTCAGAGACTAATTGTGTGATTGAAAGCAGCTGGTGAGACAGACAGCAGGACTGATGAGATAGTAGACAACAGGTGTAAAGAGCAGTGCGGCGAACAAAAGAGTCTCTACTGAACTTTCCCACCCTACCATGCTACTACATAGGCATGTGGTAAACACATTAACTGAACCTGTTGTACTCATCATGATGAATTATGCATTTAAGCTGTGATGCTTTTTCACACAATCCTTATTGTCACAACTAGTTATTGTTAGTGATTGTCCCCATGTCCCTGCAATGCAACTACTGTATGTCTGCAGCCTCGCCTTGCTCATTTATCATAGCAGATCTTATTAACTGTCCAAACAACCCAAACCACAGTATTAGCTCTGCACAGTTTGGTTTCAAATTGGCAAACCTAAAAGTTTTCTATGTTTTTCTTTTGTTCTTTCATGTCAGACATTGTGTACCTCAGACGTTCTTTGCTGCGGTGAAGTGGAGTCAGTGCACTATGTTAGCAACCTTTAGACTATTTTCATAATCAATAAAGCAGCAGCTCTCTGGAGCCTGTAAGTTGGAAATTCCACCTCAATAATTAACATAATGATAAATTATGTATGGTAAATAGTCCAACAGTGACCTTTGTTAATGCAGGGTTATAGAGATTTGTTTGTCTTTTTTTATATGGCTCTAACCCTAACTATTGTATTCAGTGGGGTCTCTTGAATCTTTACTAATGGAAAATAACTGCATTGTGGCTTTCGGGTATGTCATTTCTTTATAATCTGCAGGATGCCAGTCATTGGTCAGCCATTGGGGAAGTGTTCACAGAACCACCCTGTGGAGACTATTGTAATGCAGCCTCTATCCGCAGCACTATATCCTGGCCCTTGAGAGACAGGCGTTATGCTCCAGACATAGGCACGCCATTCTCTGTTTCTACTGCCACAACAAACACCACTGTTTGCTTTGCTGTATATATAGAGACAGGAAGTTTTTCTTTAGCGTTTAACTTGTTATCAAATGAAAGTAGAATGGCCAGACTTAGCTTTTTTAAAACATCCAGTTAAAAGCTGAGCAGTGATTTGTCCACAGACACTGTTTTTAACTGATTTTTGTATGTTTAAGTATGAGATATGGCTTCACCATTTGCCTGCTATAAATGTAGTATGACATTTATTTTCTCAGCTGCTCCATAACCACATCTAACTGAGACTTACTTTTCAGAGTCCATTTCCATAAATCTGTACATTCTTTGCTGGGGGTATTAACTTTGGCCCTGTTGTTCTGACACAGTCAGCTTGGCATTTGGCCTGATACACTGAATTGCCAGTGTGTTTGTGTAAGTATAGGGTCAATTAGGGGACAGAAATGTAATCAGGTAAGCCAGGAGAGTATTGGACATTTATTAAAAAAAGGCAAACAATATATTTTACTGAATGGACACTGGCTGTGGCAGTGGAACAGCAGAAAGGAGGTGTCTTGGCTAGGACAACCAGCAGCTGAGTAAAGTTTGCAAGATGGCTGCAGGTGAGTAGTGTCTGTGATTGGGGTACACACAAAACGTGCGCCTCCTCGTCAGGGTAGACCACTGCTCCACTTAGTCATGAAATCTGTTACCGTAGTTTTGCAGCAGTGAGAAACTTGTTGATGAGATACTGAAAGACCCACAGCCTGACCAACCGATAAAGATAGCCTATTAAAAACAGCAGCCAGAGAACCGTTCTGTGGGTGAAAGAAGTAGCCTAAATTATCACATCATTCAGCGCAACACTCACTTCTGTCCAATCCTGACTCTGTGTCCAGGACAATCAATAATCATGAATGATTAATGAAGTTACTGTTGTTGAGGCACCTGCAGGAATGTAAATAGACATTCTAACTTTGGAGATGTTCCTATAGATCCTTTAACTGAGTGATGGCTGCAGGTATTCAGTAAAATAAAATAAAATAAAAATAATTCTACACACAGCTGAAAACTAGAAACTATACTTTTGTGGACTGATGATGTTTAACATTATACAATCATCTTAGAAGCTGCATCAAAGTGAATAGTTGATGTTTAGATGTTGTCCTGTGTGCAGAAAAAAATCTGTTTAATTCATAGTCCTGGGCTGTATTTTTTCATTTTTAATGAAGAAGTAGCTCTTACTTGCTTAGAATGTCCTGGTGTAGAGTGAGAGCAGGTGTTACCTCACCTGAGATGTTCATAGTAAAACCAAACTGACAATAAGTAAAATACATTAAACACATGAAGATACATACAGCAGCAGTTTTCCACTACTTAATATTTGCTTATCTCATCTCTACAGTGGAAATATTGCACCATCCAATAATTTAAAAAGAAAATTCAATATATGACTTAATATATCTGAACAGTGTGACTCATCAATCCATCCACCCTTTAATCCATCTCCACTGACCAAGACAACAACAACATTTTGTGTTATTAGCTAGTGTCTTCTAATTACCTTTCAAACCCTGTGGAACAAATAAAAAAATGTTGGGTGAATTTTGCTTACTTGCTTTTTACATTGATTGACAGCTACCCTTCTCTTTGAACCCTTGTTGTGGGTAAAAAGGTATTACGCTGACAGGAAATTGGTCTCTAACCTGCTCCACTAGATGTCTGAGCAGAAACAAGAGCAGTGACAAACCTTCAATATAGGCTCAGGAGGATAGTCTACATGTACCTGTGCGCAGACGTTGCTGTGTGCGTGTGTGTGTGTGTGTGTGTGTGTGTATCCCTCATGGTGTGAGTTTTGTGTTTGACCAGAACACCTCTGCAAACCGAGTGCCACTGAAGGAGTTCTCTTAATGATTTCTGCTACCCTGGAAAAAAAGCTGGTGTATTTATAGTTAGGCTGTTGCCTTTGTACTGCACAGGTACAAAGACAAAAAGGTTTGGGTTAGACACAAAAAAGTCCAGGTTAGATTATGTGAAAAGACAAAATAAGTCCTTCCTGGAAAGGTTTTTGTTCAAACACACACTAGAGAGAGTCAAGTACTGTCTCAGTTATCATTCAAAAACCAAGTTCTAGGCATTTCAACCAAAAACCGATGGATCACACAGGGTTTTATTTTAATCGCCCAGTTAAATCAATGAAAATGTTGCAGCCTTATTGTAGTTCAGTGCTAAAGAATCCAACAAGACAAATAATCTGATCAGCTTATTCAATACTAAGCTTTGTGTACTGCATTTGTATCTGCAGTGTGAAATTAAAACCTAAATGTCTTTCAAATACTTAGTCATGAAATTAATCAGGGGAGTATGCCCACTTTGGGAGCAAAGGATTATGGGATGGATTTATTTCCTTCCCGTTCATTTCCATTGCCTTTTCTTTGATGAAAATGGCTTTTTTAACTTTTTTAGAATTCTACCAACTGGTACCTGCTTCCACTTAAGGCATTTCTGGGTCAATTCACTCACTAAGGAACCTCACTAATCAAAAAATAATTTTCCAATGAACACCTTAGCTTTTTTTCCACTTGGTAGTGAAATGTCAGTCTACTGTTAATTAGCCAGAGGGGACTAAAAGGATCATCTGCAGTTTCACTTCAGAGCATCAGAGAAATGTCTTCAACTCTATCCGTTCATCCTGTCTCACTAAAATGCTGGAATTGGTCGGTATAGTGGACTGATTTCATACATGGATTATTCTTCTGATGAGTGGGGGCAGGAGCAGAGAGGAGGAGGAGGGAAGCGCAGGGGGAGTTTGGACAGAGGAAGGAACCAGCTGTGAATGACAGGAAAGGGTTATGCATTGGAACTGAGATGCAGGGCTCCACGTGCTTGCAGGACAGACCCTGGGAAAGCTCCCTACACCCAGCGCAGTCATACGTTGAAAACAATGCAGCTGGGTGCTGCACAATGACGGAGCCCCTCCCAGAGAGGCTGATCTCTGCAAGGATACACACTGCCTGCATAAATGGAACCTAAAGCACTGCTCTGTTCACTCTCATACTCCCTCACCCTCTCTCTCTCTGTTTTTGTGAGTGCGTTTATCATTTCTCTCCCTGTCTGAGAAAATTCCTCTCACCCCATTTTTCTCTATGACTCAAGAGCGCCCCCCATGGGAGTTATGTGAGTATTTCAGAACAATAGAAGGTGTATTTATCCTCAGTGAACACAGCACAAAGAGAAAACAGCATTTTGATCTCAACATTAATAGTCAATTAATAATGTTGACACTTCAAAACAATGTTTTAAAAGGCATAATTATTTCCTTTTGTGCCTCATATTTGTCTCTACTTATTAATATTCATGGTGACTCATAACACTGCTCGTGTATTAACTTAAAACAACTTGTGGGGCTTTCATCTACAAATTATGGCTATGTTGTCATAAAGAGACTTTTTATTCAATATGTTCCTGAATCAAAACAGGCAAAATCTACATAGAAAAGCTTCAATCACATAGAGTAGAATTTAATGTGGGCGAGAGATGATGATGGCAGTGAGAACTGTCAGTGCACTGTAAATCATTTCCACCTGGTTTAACTTAGGAACATCCCATGTCACCTTGAGAATGGGAGTTAACACAACTTGCTGTTATGGTTGAAGATAAAACATTAACTGAACTTAACAAAATATGTTAACTAATAAAACTGCAATTATTAAGTTACATGGACAGATGTATTTGCTTTCCTCTAGCATTGCACCTCTTTTGGCAGCATGCGCTAGAATGGCCAATGCTGTCACTTACACTGGCACCAAAATGGACTATAACTGTGGGATTAGGCACAAAGACATCTGGGTTAGTTTAGGCAGTAACCAGACATGGCTAGGGTTTGTGAAATTGTTGAATGCTCGCGTAAAAAAATGACTCTTTCTTAACTTCAAATGGCGCATGTCACATGACTGGTTACAGTAAGAAGAAAGAAATTCATTTCATTAAATTCTCATATCATACTGAACATAAATCACTTGAATAATTGTGACTGGATGTGTACAGACAGTTTGTAGTCAAACAATGATAAGTGACATTAAGCATGACTGAGACTATTGACCACGAATGGATTAAGTCACTTGAGACCTTGGACTAAAAATGACTTCTGGGTCACTATCTTCTTCCTGTGCATTGTGTATATATCATGTCACCATCAAGTCAGTTAGTCAAATCTAACAAGTATTTGTGCAGCAGAATTCCTCTTTGGAAACAGGATGTGGTGGGTGGTTGGGTAAACGTCTTAAACATGGCCACTCAACTGTGATTGATAGATCAGTTATTCTAAAGAAGTATTATTTAAACCCAAAGCATGATCTTTATACTAAACCTAACCATGTAGTTAGCTTTGTGCTTAAACCTAATTAATCAATAAATAATAGACTTTGGGGCAATAACAATAACTTCTGGCTGAGGTGCCGGTGATGGCATGAGGCTGAGGTACATCCTCCTGAGTGCTTGACAGAAAGGCATTTGAGCCTGGCCCAGTAAGGAACCCCTGAACTCTACCTGCAAGACAAGCAAGAGGGATAGTGAGGAAAAGGATCATTTATGAAGGAGAGGAGGTGCAGTGAAAGGTCTGAAGCTGTGCAGCGATTAGAAGAGTGGGTGAAGTAGGTGGTTGGATAGGTGGAAAGGCTGGAACAGAGAGGTGTGAACGAACCTAGCTTGGCCAGACAAGTGAAACACAGTAAACTTCCAATTATTTTTACTCTTCAGTTATTTTTACCTAACCATGATGGTTCCACAGTCATAACCTGTTAATGATAGGTTCCACACTGAGGAAGCATTCGGGACATTTGGGTGCTACATCCAGAGATGCTATGGGTCATATGAGAGCTTTTAGTTTGGAGGACTTGTTGGTCTGACCTTGCTGCTTACAAATTACTTCTGTGACCACGATGGTATCATAACTGATTGATGATCAGACCCACAAAATAAGGGGAAATAATCATTGGTTTTCCTTTTAATGAAAAGACCTTGATGATAATGCAGAACCCAGAGGAAACACTGTGCTATTTCAATTACAGTTAAAATAAGTAATTTGCTGTTGAATATTCAACAAAGTGAAAGTGACGCTTTTAGGGCCTGAGAGGGTCTGGAGTCTCTGCAGTTCCCTGCTCAGTGTGAACATGGCAGAGTGCAGCACAGAATTAACACTTACATTTAATAATGGAACAGTCATTGCACATTTTAGTCTCCATTCTCTCATGTGAAACCTGAAACTGCAGGTAATTATACAATTACAACATTAAGATTTGATCTCTTCAAACTCACTTTGAGATCACTTATGACCTGTCACAATATGCTGATTGTGTTTAGGGAGAATTAAACGTGGCCGTCAGCATGTAGCCGAATGAGCTTGATATTTGATATTCACACAGCATAATTATTCCCTGCACTCCGACACCAATTTATTGAGATCACAAGTGAATGTAATTTGTTGTGGGAATAGTGAGGTAACACCACAACGGCTGCACATATTAAACAGCTGCATACACACACACACACACACACATTCATGTTCATCTTCCTAACAATACATGTATTCATGTGGAACCCCGCCCCCCTCCCAACATGAATCTGTTGTGTATGAGCACCTACAGTACCTCACACAGTGCTCATTCACACTAAACCTACACATAAACACATGCAGACAACACATGGAACTTCTCCCACAAACACCATGTAAAAACAGAAATACACACACACACACACAGTAAGTATTCACCATAACAACAAACGTGCTCATGTTGGAACACCCGCACACATACACACTCACAACAACCCAACCAGACTCTCATATTTTTATCGTACACATTAACACTAGACACACACACACACAGTATTAGTACGTACGAAGTACATATTAGTACCTAGTAGCAGATGTCATTCCACTGACCTTAAGCATCAACTAAACACCTAATGTTAAATTTCTGGTCCCAAATAGTATCATAATACCATCACACCCACACTCACACTCTAAGAACATGCACACACAGCCCAAAAACAAGCAGGGAGGACACAGTCCTGCCATTAGCAGCCTTAGTCAGGAGATGGAAAGGCTGCGGATTTTCCCCCACAGCTCTCCATCACTGTCATATACTGTAAAGGGAGGCTTTGTTGGCTTGTGTATCCTTCTCCCTGGACAGTCTCAAGTGGACACCCCCCTACCCTCCAGTCTGAGTCAGTTCACCCGGTGCTGCTACGTCGTCCAGACGCGGAGCAGAGGCCGCCGGCCCGGCCGCCTGCCTATCATCCTCCCGCAGGGTGTAAATCAGCACGGGCCCGACTCGGTTCTACTGTGCGCCGCAGTGATGACAGATTTACGAGAGGGCAACCTCTTTGTGAACCTGGCCTGTGTTTCACATCCAAGCTCTGCTTTAAAGCTGAAATACAACAAGCTGACATGCTGTATTTAGTTTTTCCATGAAAGAATAAAAAAGAAAGACTTCAAGGAATTTGGGAGCAACACTGGCATGAAACGAAAGCGAAGGCGTCTGCATCTTGTCCACTTTCCTGAGTGACTTTCCTCCAGGTAACTGCACTTTAACCCCACAGTCCAAACACATGTATTTAGTTGAATTTGTGTGTGAAGGCAGCAGATGCAGACATGAATCTACATCTTTGTGTCTTTTTAACTGGATTATTGTGATGCTCTGTTTCCAGGCCTGCTACAATCCAGTAGAATGACCTCATCAAAGCAGTGTTCACTTCCCTTCAGTGGATGATTATTCAAGTCAGATCAGACCTTAATGTGCTTCTGATAAAATCTTAAATGGAAGTGCTCCTCCGTACCTGTCTGATCTCCCTCAGCCTTATACTCCACTACATGCTCTCCACTCTCAGAATGCACGGCTCCTGGGTTTGTACCACCTACCAGTTCTTGACCAGTGGGTCAAATTCAGTCTCAATCAATTCATCAAACCCAGTATGTACAGTTTGGTCAATGTGGTCCTGCTGACAAGTCTGTACTATACTATTCTAGAAAAACACAGTTTTTCTTTCATGCACACAAACATTCAGGCTCCGTGCCTCTTCCTCTCTTTCTCTCTCTCTCTTTCTCTCTCTCCATTATATCATAGTCTGTCCTTTTCCCAGGTCGTCACTTAGTGCTTGCTTAAGGGGAATTGCTGGACTGTCTGTATAATTCTGTGTGGTCTTGACCTAACTACGTTAAGTGCCTTGAGATTATTTTTGATGTGATGTTACTCTATGTAAATGAAATTGAATTGAGTTGAACTGAATGGGCGTCTCTGTCTCTACGTGTCAGTCTATGGTGATCTGTCCTGGCTCTACCCTACCTCTTGCCCATGAGATGTGAGATGGGCTCCAGTCCCCTCATGATCCTCAACAGGATTAGTGGTCTAGATAATGGAAGTATGGATAAACAATAATATCACAATGTATTTCACCAAACCTACCACCCTGATCTATACATAAAAGGTGAAACATGCGTAATCATTTTGCTTTCACTGTGTCCTACAGTGTGTCCTGTCTACATCCAAACAAGGTTTGTTCTTACTTCTCGAACAGTAGCCGCAAATTCTGGTTTGAGTTCGTCTCTGTATAAAGCTGTTACTGCTCTCATGTTAGCAAACACACTCAGTAGACACAGAGCAATATGAGCATTTGTTTAAAGTCATATTTCTGTCCACCTAATAAGTAGAAAGCAAATATACACCAATATTTGATCTGCCTTATATTCACCAGCTCCTGAGAAAAGCTCAAACATCTAGCTCCACTGTGCAGATTACTCACTTTGTTTGTGCAGAGCAGCTACAGGTGGTGTATGTGTATTTATTTTTCATTTTTCACACCTTTTAATGAGAGTGGTGAAAGTTTTGGTAAGTTTTGAGTTGACAACGGTGATAGCAATGAACAAAGTCTTGTGATTATAGAATATTTTGTAGTTTTTGTGAAGTATAAAGTAGCACAAAACTGTGCATAGTTTACAGTACACTACAGTACATTTACTTACTTCTTACAGTTACTTATGTACTCATGCAGGGTTTGAAAGGATTTCTTCTATAGTTGAGTGATTCCGATTTGTACACAAATACTGCAAAATGTTATAGAATTACAAGACTTCATCCCAACACGTTAAAACATTAAAGCTGCATCTTTACCAGCTGCAATATTAAGTGATGAACACATGACTGCATCAGTAGTTTACTTTTATTTTGCTACTTCAGTATTTTTGAGCTAATACTTACTTAAGTAACATTTGAACGCAGGACTTTTACGTGTAATGAGTACACAGTGGTGTAAGTTGATAATTTGAGTATTCCACCACTGATCATGTACATAAAGTACATAGCTCTGCAGTACTTTAGTTCACCATTTAATCCCACATTCGAGTCAGACCTTTGATGTAAAGAACAGGGTTTCACTATTATGGCATTATGCTGATTACTGTGTCATACTTACAAGAGATTACCTGGGGATTGGAGGGGATTGATTTTATCATCGTGCCGTCTGATGCCAGGATGTGTGCTATGAGATTGTGCTTCATAAATCATCAATTGTTTCAACTAATGGATTTAATTTGCTCTTCATTCGATGCCATAATTTGCTATCCAAACATCACATGCAACAACGCTCCACTGTCTGCTCCCCCAACATTCATATCTCATTAATTAAACAAATGCTGTCTTTGTGTCTCTGTATGTATGTGTGTGTGTGCTCACACTACAGTAATACTGTTTAGCAGGTTGATTTTTTTCTCCAACCAAGGTAAGAGGGAAGGTAATACCCAGTGAATTATGTTCAAATGAGCTCTGTAGATAATGGGGATTATAAGGACTGTTACAGACAGAATAATAAAACAATATCAAACTTTCCAGACTATGCAAGGAAAATAATTAGCCTAATCCCCACGCGTTCTGACAGAGCATCACTTGAGACCTGCCAGCTACAGCTGCAAAGTACAGCCTGAGTCTAGTTCTTGTGCCTCCTCCAGGAGAGCCTGGCTGAAGCCTTACTGAGTGTACTTATGAGAACCACGCACAAATCCATGAGGTAAAGAGGACACTTGGCACTTCACACGTGCCTGGCCACGTTAGTATGCAAAAGCACTTTCTGTCTTTCTCTGCCTTGCTTGTCTGTCTGTCTTGACGTGATCATCACCGCAAGACTCATCAGCCACAAGTGGCGCACAGATCTACGGACTGACACTGAGTCTTTGTGAGGGAAAAACACGAATGGATGTAAAGTTTAAGTTACCTGGCTTGACCCTGAAACTAGAAAAGGTAACATTGTGAAACATCAGCCAAACCCCAGCCCCCGTGTGCACGTGTGAATGCATTAACTGGGAATGTGCTGTGTCAGGGGACACACAGGCAGTGACATCATGACGTGGGCATTACAGGAGTGATAAAAGAGGCTTTAAAAACAAGAGAAGAATGAGAGAATTTGCATAAAACTTAGTGTCTCCCTCGTTTTATTTTTCACAATTTTCCATTTATTCCTCAGCATGCACCTTTTTTATTTTTTCCCCTTTCTGTTTTTACCTAACATTAAACCCTGACTTACTGTGAGCAACCGTGCTCCCACCCGGCTGTTTTATTCTTACAGGCACAATTAGCTCATTGTCAGCATCCTGCCAAACTGCAGACTGGGCCAAAGTGTGATTATTACATTAAAAAAGTGACAAACACACACAGAGATTTAAAAAAGAAATCACCAGACACCACTCAATTAGGCATGTCACTTGTTGACTCAGTTTCAGAGTCTCCCCCTACAGAAAGAAGCTTTTTCAGACAGAGGTTAGGGGTTAGGGGAGGTAAACTGAAGTGCCCCCCCTTTCATCACAGATAAAATCAGACACCTAGGTGGTCATCGACATCTACGGCTGCTAGACGTCAACAACCAATTCATTTAATGCCTAAACCTATGCACATTGTTGCACCACGTTAATTCTTGTAACCATAAAAACAGAGGGTCCAGTGCAGGATATTGCATAATCACCACCTACTGAGCCTATTAGCAGGAGCTAATAGACCTACTAACCCATATGTACGACAACAACAGATCATTTGAATTAGACTCTGTTACTGAAAGAGGGTCTTATAAAATGAATTGAGCACCATCTGCAATGACTTGTGCTCTTAGTGGTTAAGTCAGCTGGTGTAAGTGAAGCACGCTGATGACAGCGAGATGTAGAATTATTGGCATTAAGTCATTGTTTTCTTCTTTACAGAGTGGGGATTGTGCATTTTGAAAACCAATAAAGCTGGTCTGTTATTGTCTCCCAGTCCTGAGTTAAAGTGCACACTGCTGTTTTTTAATCAGCGTAGCTGCCTAAACAATCCACATAACAGCTTGTACACTCAAAATTGTAAGAACCTTTATCTCAGTAAGCAACTCTGACTTCCCCACAACACTAAGTGAGTAACTTCTCTTTGTATGTTTGCTCATGACCAACATGGGAGAGACTGAGGTAACTTCAATAACTCACATCTTTACAAGGCTTTTCAGAGTAACAAGGGTGATTAAGACAGTGATTAAAAGTGTTGCCAGAGCCTAAAGACTGCAGCAGCCTCTTTTCTTCTGTTTCCTCACAGTAAAACACTGCATATGGAAGTACACACAGCTCTCCACAATAAAAGGTCATAAATGTAAATATGAGACACACTTACACTGAAGGGCTGTTGGATTCTGTGCAGACAGTTGTTCGGTTGGTTTGTTGCCTAATAAAGTGACTGATGGCGACGCGTGTGCAACATTTAGCTTATTTGAGGTGTAGCTAATGCTTCAAATCACTTATATGCCTGTTGCAATCTCCTTTTTCCACATTGCTGTACAGTCAACAAATCATAAAGTATGTTTTTAAAATAGCAAAACATAGGGTTTTGTTTTTTTGCTTGGGTCAATATACGTTATAGGTTATTTTAGTGCACATTTCTTCAAGGGCTAGTTTAGGCTCCATGGTTAGGGTTACTCTGTGGATTCTGCTGAGTGTACTGGAAGTCTTGACATTGTCAGTTAATTGAACCTTTGTTTAAAATCCTGCTTTGAGATTTAAATTCTGTGGGTCGTGAGATCTTCATTACTCCCCAGTAGCCTTCAGTGCTTCTGGCCTTTACATTTAATCGAACAGGAAATCTTTTCACATTTTGGGATCATCCTTCTACTGAGGCTTTATAGTTTGATTCTTTTTTTAAAGGCTTTTTTAAGGTTGTATGATAGACAGCTTATCCTTAACGCTTCTGTGTAGTGACATCAGGTGTTTCTGGCATTTTTGAATTAAACCTGAAGTTGATTTCATGTTGAAAATTTTACTTCTGAATAGTTTTTTGCAGTTTTCTTTTCAAAGAGCCAAATGATGGGAAGCGTAAAAACCTACAGTATTCACCTCATTCTCCTTTTCTCATCTGTTAGCCTCTCTGCAAGGACTTTGCAGTTAGAATGAAGAGATGCTAAAGGGACAATGCAGGGGATTTTTTTTTTTCATGACAGATGCCAAGCACTTGGTAACATGCAGGAGGAGTGAGTCCAGATCCATTTTCATAGGGGCAACTGATGCCAGTGCTGAGTTTGGGTCGCTTTTTGTTTTAATATGTTATTCTATTTTATATGAGAGGATCAATAAAGTACTCCATTATTATTATTATGATTCAATATATTGCAGTACTCTAAGCAAGACAATGTTTTGTTATTTTAGACAAACTGTCGCTGTATAAAGAACTCACTGTCATTTGCAAAAAGTTTCCAACACTGCTGTCTAGTACACAACACAAAATGGCACCAATATCTGCATCATAACTATTAATTAAAAACGATACATTGTTTTTGAGAATTAGTACAGTTTCACAAAAAGCAGTAACATTGAAGTGTATCATAATTGTCATACACCCCCACTATAAAGCTTCATTAAGCTGAGGGGAGCTGTAGATTCAGGCATTTTTTCAGATTCATCACTAGAAACGTCATCTTTCACATTGTTCCACTGTTATATAAATATCAATTACAGCTGCTTTAAGGGTCTGCTGTAACTGTTTTATTTAGGAGATACTATTAAAATGTAAGTGGTCCCATCATGTTTATTGGCAAAGCAAAATAAAAAGGCAGACACAATGTGCAAAGATGAAATTAGGTATCATGTAGTTCTCAGTATCAACCATTAGATTAGTTTTTTTTATTTCTTATGTCATCATAGTCTATGTTGTAATTCTTAACCTTTGGGAACATATGTAACAAAATATATGATCCACTTGCTAGGCGTCACATATTTCAATCACATGTAACAGTTTTCATTCTTTAGTCTACGATGATCCAAAAACCAGTGGACCACTGAGCCTCGATCATTTTGTTTCATAAAACTAAACCACTTATTTCAAGTGTATTTATACATGTACAAATTTGTCTATCAAACCCACAGGGATCATCTTGAGACCAGATCACACGTGTTTGAGCTGATCACACCCCCTCACAGTCAGATAACAAAGCAGGAGGCCCTCATACTGTGATCTGTTCTAGTTTGTATGCTCGATGTCAATTGAGGAATACAGTAGCACAAGGTGGAGGATGAATAATGCATTGTGTTTTGAACGCTTCTCCTCACTCACTGAGTGCTGCGAATGAAATCTTCACACCTGACATTCTGTTTCAAGTTGCATTGAAAGTTGGAGAGATGCTACTGTAAATCTAATCCAGAACGGTGTGTGGTGTTGTTCATTGTCTTTTAATGAACACAATCCATTTTTAAGACATTTTGAAAAGCACAAAACCATATATCAAGGTTCAGGTTAGAATGAGGTTAGCTTTAGTGTAAGGTTGGGGGTTAGGATTTAGCTGTTGAGCTTAAGGTTAGGTGCTAAAGAATGCCATGAATATCAATAAGCAGGAGGATATTCATGTGTATGTGCGTGGGTTGTATAGTCTCGGTTTGTTCGGGACCCTTGAATTTTTCCTGCTGACAGAATTCTTCCCAGGGGTCCTGAGAGAAGAAAAAGAGGAGAAATGAGCAGATTGGAGGATGAGGCATGTCCTGCTCCAATTCTGAGTGCAGGTGCTTACTTTTCATCGTGGGTTCTCAGGGTCGCACTGACTCAGACCACTGCCTGAAACAACAAGAGTGATGATAGCACAGTGTACCATCCATTAAAGGTGCACCGTGCTTTTATATATTAGCAGAACGCAATGGTAGCATTCATAAATATGTTATTGGTGTATAAACAACTGAACATATCAACAACTATTTTCTTTAGGCTTTATATATCTACATGGTGAACGGGTCCCCTTCTCATGGAAGGCTCCTTGTTGTGCTGCCATTTTGCTACAGATGCCCAGAAAGAATAACAGTGGCTCTGGAAAGGGAATTACAGTAACATTCAGTATCTGACATTGAAGCTACGGTCTGTATTCTTAAAGCCTGTTTCTACATATATAGCTTTCTAAAGTAACCTCATAACTTGACATATTAATAGACACACAAGTGGCTGTGATGGCAGAAGCACGAGTTTAGTATTGTAACCATCACTCAGAGGATCAAACATATCCAAAAGTTCTGACCTTGAAATGGATGAGTGGAAAATAAACCCAAACCCAACCTGCATAAGTACATTTTGAGAGATTTGACCTAATGGGTTAGACTACAGGCTCTGCTTTACAAACCCGAGTGGACCCATGAAGAACTCCGTTAGCAGGTTGAGCAGGTAGTAGACTATGTGTATGAGCTGAGGAGAACAGATAATAGGCCAATTTCTTGGTCACAACCAAATCATGTAAAAAGAGAGAACAAACTGAGGATATACAATATGTAAAGGCAACTAAGAAGTCAAAGTCTTTTATTTTACTCATGCCAATGACAGTTTGAAAACACAATCAATACTTCTCCACACTTAAACAGAGCTGTCATGTGAAAGTCAACACGCAATAAGAATCAGTCCTTTCAGGTGTTCACGGCAGTGCACTCATCTGTTCATAAGAATAAAAAGAAAAGAGTTTGAACCCTGCGCACTCTTTTACCTCTGGTCTCTCTGGCACATGGTTGTGTTTTGTCGCACTGTTGGTGTCAGAATGGTAAAAGGAGTGCTAAACATTCTCCTGCTCCCAATTTCTATGTCAGAAAGGTGTGGGCAGTAGTGGGTCCAGGCTGTTTTATGATCCAACAAGCATTTTGTTTGAAGCATACTGACCTCTTCAAGAGGTACACTACTGATTTACACATCAAAGTCTGTTGGTGTCAGGGAATTCTACTACATATAAAAAAACAAAATATTTTTAGCCCTTTGTACCTCAAGAGGGAGCGGTTTTAAATCTCCCAGTCATGTCATGTCAGCTATATATAAAAGATTTTGTATATATATGTGTCAGTGTCATTTGTACAGTTAAAATGATCTTGTTCTTAATAAGCTGTTCAGGTTAAACAGTAGGGTGTTTAAGCAACAGAACAGATGAACACCCATGCAGCTACAAACATGAACACTGTTGCTTTTTCAGTGTGGAACCAGCTCGAGGATGAACAAAGCCATTCTATGCACAGGAGATCATGCTCCTCTATCTAATCATAACTGACGTTTTAAAGCGATTTGGTACTGCCTGAGGTCAGTGCACCCGCAAGTTCTCGTAGTAATATACGGTCATACTTAATTCTGGTTCTCTGCACCATATGAGAATGACAAGGCTGGATTCACCAGATGAATGTTGCAATAACGGGTTCTGGTTCTTTTATGGCCTGTTATATGAAGTGGTGTCCTGCTCACCTGGACCAGTGTGAGCAGGATTGTACGCACTGGTATCCATAAGATTTCAGCCCTTTGCCAGGAGGTCATCACACTGTGAAGCAATCATAGAGGATGGCAAAGGCTTTGAAGGACTAGCCAATACCAGAGGGGCTGCATGTAAAAAGGGGAGGTCCCTGGTCTCTGCAATAACCTATTTTTTCCATACTGTCTAATCTTACCTGCAGGGTGTTGGTGGTAATCCCTGCATTGAACATCCCGTGGTCATCATTGCCCCATGTTCCATGCAGTTTGAAGAACAAAGCACACGAAACAGATGAACAGGGAGGTGCTAAGCAGTGTTGCTTGCATGGTAGCAGTCTGGGGCAGTCTGGCGTTATAAGAGTTAATACCAGCATTATAACCTTTTAACACCTGTGACCCAACTCTCTGTGGATTACATTTCTTGTGTTTTGTCTGCTCTCCTCCCTGCCTCCTCAACATCCATAAATTTCCCCATGTCTCTCACCTAAGAATGTGTACGCAGCTTCCTCGTATATCTTTCTCTCCTCTGTTAAATGGAACCCTGAGGTGGCTTTTCTTTGAGGTGGAGCGCACTAGAAAGATGTTTTATTGTAAATAATATGGCAGTGTGCCTTTGAAAGTGGTACACGGCAGACATCTTTCTCCGATTTTATTGATGTTTAATAATGTCATTAATCATGACTGATGCATCCCCCTGACACTGAAAACACAACTGGGGTTAACAGTAGCCTCAGAGCCGAAATAAAACTCTCATTTTTCATAGAGTGCATAAGAGAAGGAGAGGGAAATGAACGGATGCTGTGACGATACTTCAGGGACTCATCACACTAATTACATTTTGCATGCTGACTGGAGATTAGAAACCTACACACCCAGGTGACTGCAATTTTTCAGATTTTATATTATGCTTATTTAGTTTATACAGAGTTATAGAAAAAGGACTTTTGTCATAGCCCGAGACGTTTCACCCAGGGTTTAATCCATCTTTTTACATTTAAAAAAAAATTTTTTCACTCTTTTTGTAGTTTTGAATTCCATTCTTAAAAAGCAGTCATTTGTGGTGTATGTTAGCACATACAAAAAAGATCATGCAATCAAAATGCTTTCATAAGAATGGTTAGTCCTTGTGGATCCCTGACCTCTAGAGAGCAAATGTGTTGACGTAGATATTATTAAAATTATACTTTATTTGTTTTAACACGCACTGAATAAAAGCACAGGTTAATCAACAGTATCAGGATGTTAGTGAAGTGTCAGCCACTCAGAGCAGGGTGTGAATTAGACACCATGTACTATGTCCTATTTAATTGTTATTAGTGTGCAATTATTTTTGATAATACGGCATGTTAATGTAGTTTGTATGTCATTTTAGCTTAGGTAGCTCTGAGTCGCTCCTTATTTCTCATTCCATCAGCCTTGATTTAACCAACGTTGCTGTGTTCCCAGCTCATACTGGGTAACTTGGTGTGTACAGTGTTACTCTAGCTCACAGACGCACTTACACCCAAGTTGGAATAATCCAGAATCATCCTTTAAAAAGCATCCATCTGGACAGCTTTTGAGGGACATTTCCTAACATGGGTGTAATGATGTTCACATTCCTCCCAGCAATATGTCTGCAGAAAATGTACATGGAGTTGCAGAAGTTTTAGGCCGAGGCTCAGTGAGAAATGAACCTTCCACCTGGCAGCATTCAATAGGAGTTTTCTGATAGTTAAGGATAGTTTGGCGTCACTGGTTTCGCTATTTGATGCTGACCCTTCACAGATTTTGAACTTGCTTTTGATGGTTCTAGTTTGGGGAGTGCATCTATCGCTCCTCCAGAATTCTTCCAGATAGCATCGTCTGAACTGCCGATGACATCCCAGATTCACACCTAATATTGATTGGAGCTTGCCATACTAGTTTGACACAGGATTATGAACAAATATGTACAAAAACAAACGTATACAGAACGGAATACAAACCCATTCTGTATGAGTTAAGTTGCCTCCAAAGTGTAATTAGCCCAATATGCATATCCTCTCTTCGCCTTTTATTTCCTGACTCAGAGGAGTCTCTAAAGTCATGACACATACCCGCTGCATACTTATTATTGCCACATATGAGCTGATGCCTTGAGGTCTCCATTGACATTGCATACTGAATACCATTATGGCAATGATAATTGGGAGAATCAGAGTTAATGACAATGTTTCACTGCACATTATGTTGTACTTATTAAACAGGAAAGTATTGTTATTTTCCACCTATACAGTATATATGAAGATATATACATAGTATTGTACAAAAGTCATAGTAACTGTTGAATTAGTTCAGCAATGCTATGATGTAAATACATATTTATTTAACATATTTATTTTACGTTGAACAACTAGGAACTCAAAAAGTGGTTTCTTGGCTGGTATCCTTCCACAAAGACCTGATCAGGTTTTTGTTGGGGCTATGGAAGGATCAACCTGGTATCCAGATCAAGTTTCTAGATGCTGAGTCGAGTCCTTGCTTCCGAGGTCTTAAAGAAGAAACCCTGAGAAACTTCTCATCAGATTTAGATTTTTGACTATTTTTGTCCTTGACCTCCAGATTCCCTACAGAAATCACATTCTATATTTCTCACTTTAGCCTAAAGCTGTCTTTTAAAATTATTTTTGTGTTTTTTAATACTGTGAACGTATTTTCTGTATTTTGCAGTTATATTCTAATTAAGACACTAAGAAATATACGGTCATAATAGCACTACCAAAACAACAAATCTAACAGTGGACTTTTTTTTCTATATTTTATCTGAAGACAAGATATGATTAGAAGTGCTTGAATTCACCATAAAGTGTAATTAGGCAATAATTACAGAGTGGTAATTACATCTGAGAGGAAACCCAGGGTTGATTCACAGCAGGAGCTCTCCTGAAGAGACCTCCTGCTGTCATTTTCTGGTGCATGCAAACACACACATGCCTGCGCACAGAAATGGAAACAAACAATAGACATACACCTACATGGTGTACCTCATTAATGATTTATTCATACAAACGTGCTCCTATTACAAACATAACCACAAACACAAACATATCATCCGCACGCACACATCCTCTCTGGAGTCTGCATTAATTTATTTTCCACTTTAGTTCTATCCCCATGTTCAATTTCCCTGAAGGAACACAACAACATGATGTGGCAGGCTAATTGTGAGGTTTACAAGAGCCTACAATAATTTCTTTGAAGACCATATGAGACCCTCAGTGTGAACTAGTAAAGAACAAAAAGCTCAGATTTGAGCTTCTGACAGACACTTTCTTCCTGTGCCATGTGTTCTAATCACATTTAAATAAGCACATCCACACTTGCCTCACCTTAAAGACCAAACCACAACACAGACCCAAACACAATCCCCTTCCCTCTGCGTTCTCATGTAACCGCAGGTATGGCTCGCTCCATCACCACCTTCTGTCCCAACTACACCTCGTAGGCTGGACTCTCCCACGCACCGCGTTAAACACACACGTGTTATCCTCATCAGGTCGTGTGTTGAGTAATCTCACATCTCTGGCTGCACCTTTTCAATTTCCTGGTAACGTAATCTTTTCTGTTTCTCCATACCTCATCACAGCCAAGGAGAAAGAAAATGCTGATGGGGCCGTGTGTGTGTTTTGGGGAAATAAATTTAGCCTTTTCATTTAAGTTGGATTAGGGAAATGACATGTCCATGTGTAAATTCTGATGGGGCCGGGGCTGTGTGTGAGATTGTAATCCATCATAAATAAAATAATTCAGCGGTGGATTGGTGTTAAAATTAACATCACACTGTTACTGTAGTTTACAAAATACCTCCCAACAATTGTTTACAGAATTATAAAGTAGTTATTTGTTGTTACTTGGACTACAATATCTATAATGTTTCATTCTTGTTTGAATAAATGCATAGTCTCTACAGGGTGTCATAGTGTTTGGATGGGATTTGTGCAGAAAGATTTCTGTTGCACATTTGTTTGGGCTGTTATATGCTGCACATGTATAGTCCACCTAAAGCCTGTGCTTATTATTCACAAAAGTTTGGCTTTTCAAATAAAGCTTGTCTTTCTAGTGTGCATGTGCAGCATTGAAAATTGCGTTTGAGATTGCGATGCAATTTGCACTATAAAATTCTGTCTGCTTTTAATGCAGTGCACGGCCATTCAGTATTGTCTTTTGTCCTTTCATATAAATCTACCTTGATCCTTTGAATCCTACTGACTGTAGATACTTTGAATACTTGACATTTGGATGTTGGCATCATATTTTTTTAAATCTAGTTTCTCAGCCTGAACATTTGATCTGTTGTCCTTGCACAATTTTCAAATCAAATATAGATGATAAATGACATGCAGATCATTCTGTTCAAGTTTTGTCCCCACTTTGGGCCACATTTTAACACATTAATGTTATAAGATGATTTAGCTTCTTGGTACATCATATACAGTGAACAAGCATGTGAATAAAACATCTGATCAAAATCTGGCTCCAAATGAACACGTTTGCAAGTTTGTGGATGTGCATACGTGTGCATTTGCACAGAGATAGCAGCAGGAATGGCCTACGGGTTCGACTCTGTTTATCTCCACTGAGCTACCAGCAGGTCAGCGGATCTTCTCACTGCATCTCTGTGGAACTGTTTGTTACTGTAAGTGGTGACACAGATCAGAGGAACTCCTCAAAAATAGCTCATAAGGATGACTTGTATTAGCACTGCTGCCTTTAAGGAAGTTTAAAAATGCTGAACAAACATAAGCAGTACTTTTAGATGTTTGTTTGTGTACAAAACACCTTTCTTACATATCTATATTGTTAGACCTGTTAGAAGTAACAGCCCAGGGCAGCTGACTGAAATGTCTTGAAATATCGCCTACATCAGTCACATAAACAAACCTAAAGTTTATTTTATTAGAACTTACATTGAAATTGAAGCTGGAGGTTCTTATGGCTTTCCTTTGAGGCCTACGTCTGTTTTTCTAACCTTTGTCTGCAACGATAATGCAATCCTGGTTTAAAGTACAGTCTATCACATGTTATGATGGAAAGCAAGATGTTTCCACTTGAAGACAATTATACAGCATAAAAAGCTTTAAGCCACATCTGCCAATCTGGCTTAGATTCTGTTACAATACATTGCACAATATAGTTTATTGTAAATGAGTTTAAGGATGCCCTGTCTGCCCTAAACAAGGCTTTTGGAAAAACGATATCTCTCTCTCTCATGGCACTCCCTGAATAAGCTCTTCTAAATGCTCATAAACTAGCTAGCACGCTTGGATCTGGGCTCTATTGAAAACACATTGGTTCATAATCTATGCCCCCTTCTAATATGAAGGGATTCTGCATCAGTTTTTGAGGTCAAACACCAATAAAATCAAAGACGGCAATTTGTCAAGAATCTGCAGTCGTTGTGCGCACAGACCCTGACATCATCTGCAGTCTGTCTGTAGACACGAGCGTCTACAACAGAGGGAGAGCCTGCTGGTGCTCGCTCGTAACGTAAGTAATTCCAGATGTAAATCATATCGTTTCCCATTACAGATCGACTGCTGATGTAGCTGCAGCTGCACATCCAGGTGATTCCTGATCCGTTATCTTTAGAACTTGAATTGGCTGATGAACGCCTGTCACAGTAACCTGTCATTTGCTGAGGGGGAATATCAATGAAATGAATCATTTTTTTAAGGGGTTGAGGCAATGCACACGCACCCAGAGAGAACAAGCTGACTTCACTGTGAAGTTATTGCACCGAGGAGACAACGTTCAGGTGGCTTTCTGTGGTTTCCCAGGAAGCTTGTGCTGATTCCCCGGGCCTGCTGTCTGAACAGCCTTTGCGCAGGAGCTCTCCTTTTTTTTCTTGTCGGCTTTGATGATGCCCAGCAACTGTCATCTGTCAGCAACATCTGTGGGAAGCAGCTTGTTTTCAATGGCTGCAGATTTTTCTGGCCGTACCTGTCAGTCTGACTCATGGAGGCTCGTAACAGATGCCGTCGTACTTTTAAACTCGTTAACTGCATCCACACACTGCGTTGTGGTTGTCTTTC
This sequence comes from Ctenopoma multispine, assembly GCA_034779795.1. NCBI lineage: Eukaryota > Metazoa > Chordata > Actinopteri > Anabantiformes > Anabantidae > Ctenopoma > Ctenopoma multispine. The sequence goes on from JAUYWH010000013.1 coordinate 17,818,385, forward strand.
ATTTGGACTGACATTTAGGGGGCTCTTGTGCACATGTGCGAGTTTATAATTATCAACCAACAGGTAGAGATTTGGACGTCAATAGCTTCAGTTAAGAATTTTCCTTCAAATATTGGCTATGTAAGCTGTGTAAACTGAAATGTAAGTCACTTATATGTCAGATGGTATATTAAACTACTACTGCTGCTTTAAGCTAATCTGGACAACGTCGATAGCAGAAGCAAGTAGAATCACAAATATTCACCTAAGAAAATCTTCACTGATTACAAAAACATGTCCAAGAAGCTGGAAAACATTCATGTTTAGCTGATGCATAAGCAGAGGCAGCTCATACCATATCCAGCAGAAAGGGGCAATATATATACGTCATAAGTGTGTGTGACTCTCATCCAATAACTGGTGGAACAACCCTGCAGACCTGTGTAATCCTTTTGATGAATAGCTACGGTGAAAATCTTAACTGCAGCCATCCAAGATCCAACAGCCCTGATTCTGGACCAATTGGCAGGGGCCATTAGGGGCGTTCACATGCATTTAGATGATCCCTCTGTTTGCATTACTCAGGCACAGATAATCTGTGTATACAGTGGGGAAATTAGGGCAAAGCAGCCCTAGGCGCTGGAGAAACAGACCTCCACATGTCCACTTCAAAGGGGCTGTGGCTGAGTGGAAGCAGGTGTGTCTTGTCCGGAGTCAGGCGCAGGGTGGGCCAGGCGGGGAGGAAGAAGGAAGGCAAGATCCCTGCTGCTGGTCCCCCTGTGTGGCGTAAAAATGCATTAGTGCATGGCAAAATAAGACAGACCATCTTTACAACGTCTTCAGTTTAAATTTACTTATGATGTAGTCATGTTGAAATATGTTTTCATATTTTTGATACTGACACAACATATTGTTTAGTAGACCTCTCATAATCCTCCGGGGAAAAGTCGTCTGATGCTGTAGGTGCTGCAGGAACAGTGATGTGTTTGTAATAACTTAAACAAATGTGACTATGCGACTATTTTGCTGAGCCAAACCTGTTTAGAAGAAACATAATTGCTGCCTGATTAATGTTTATTTGCTGTGTTTTTTTTGTTATTTTTTCTAGACATCCTTACATCCCAGAGGACGCGGTCAATGCTCATTCTCCACAGAAAGGGACGCTCCACAGATTTTCAGTTTATATGTGATGAGGAGAACACAGACTCTGTTAAAACTACACAGTACTACTATAGATGGATTTATTTACCAGTCTGTCAAGGATTTTATTGGCATGGTTATTTACTGTATTTTGCAATTAAATGGCCGAAAAATGTGAATATTACAGAAACAGGTGCAATTATTTTTTCTTCACACTGTGTTTAAACATATTATTTTTATTTCTAAACAATTTTTCTATTACACATCTAAATTTAAAGCACCTTGATTATTTAAGAGCTCGCAGTAAGTCTGGATGCAACAGCCTCTGTCACGGTGATTTGTGTTCCATTTTGTTCCTTTGTATATGTGAGTTTTGTTTGTTTTCCACCTCAATGAATGAAAACAGTTTACCACAACTTTCTTTAATAGCAATAAAGACATCTGACTTCCATCAGAACCTCGAAGAGCTCTTGGATGGCAGTATAAAATATCCAGTATCTATATTTCCAGTCATCATGACGTTGACCTTTGTAGTGCTTGCAGCTGCTTGTCAGCAGCTGTGCTGTGTCGTGAGACGTTCAGGAACAGTGCAGAGTTTAGGTCTTATTTGCGGGAAAATTGTGGTGAAGTGTAATTATTTTAGTTATTTAATTATTTATTTATTGACATTTCATGTTTTAAAAGATTCTCCGTGGTAACAGATTGTTGGGGCTGTATATGAATTTGTCAGCTTCTTTTAGAGGTCAGTTCAATTCAAAGCACAACTTCAGTCCTTATTTGGTGCTTTTGTTCCCTTACATATATAATAATGAAATTTTTTTTTTTTTTCTGTGTGCAATGTTTTGCTGTTCAGGTGATGTCAGTATCACAATTTATTTTTCTTTCTACCTCAAATTTGTGTTTCTTGTTCTTGTGACATGTAACTGTGGAGGCTGTGGAGATTCCTCTCTTTGTTTGCAGGCAGGTAATAGTAATAATACTAATAATAGTAGTATTATGATAATAGCACACTTTATTGATCCCCTTGGGGAAATTGTTGTTTGGGCTGTGACCTGGCCCGGACAACAACAATAGACGGGGCGACTGCCCGAGGTGTAGGACAAAGAAACACTTGGAAAAGAAACAGGCTGAGACAACAAGCGCACCATGGACCACTGCCTAGTTTCCTACTGGCTAATGTACAGTCACTGGAGAACAAGATGGATGACCTAAGGGCCAGAGGTACTTGCGAACGAGACATGAAGGATTATAACATTCTGTGCTTCACTGATACATATCTGACCTGCTGGACACGGTGGGGGTGTCCAGCAAGTCCGTCGGACTCATTCTCAGTGTTCCACATGGACAGAACTGCACAAAACCAAAAGTGGAGGAGTGTGTTTCATGGTCAACAGCAAGTGGTGCAATGCTAGGAGCATCTCTAGACCTAGACCTCATCTAGACCTGTGTCAGCACTACTACGTGTTTTCAGTGTCTTGTCCAAGGACAACTTGGACTTGCCGAGACTGAGAATTGAACAGCTCGCTCTTGGGTCAGAAGATGACTGCTCTACACACTGAGCTATTATGCTGCCTAATGCCTAATCACTGGCACCTGTATAAGGGTGAGTCTACTTAGGTCAGTCCAGGCAGCATGAGCTGCTGAGACACAATCCATGCTGTCTAATTAACTTGTAAGATGGGCTCCCCCCACATCCGCTGAAATCAAGATGTTCCAGATTGGCTCTTGCTTACATTATTGAGTTACGGATTATTTGCATGAGGCTTTCCCATGTGGTGTAGCTCTTTTACTTTTGAATCAGTTAAGTTCCATGGGAGGCATGTGTCTGCAAAGCCAGACCTCACTGACTATGAATGGCTGCTGTTGCCTGACAGCCTTTTGAGTCTGTATGATAAGTCACCAAGCATTCAGCTCTTGCTTTTGGTGAAATTTAGAAAAAAAGGCTTTGAATTATGGGACTGAATGTAACTTATGGAAACCTTGGCTTGTCTGGTATGTTATGTACCAAGGAGTTCTGATGCATTAGATGAAGCAATATCTGACAAATCAATTGTGTGCTATTTACTCACTGATCCTCTTGCCACCTGCTCATAGCTTCAAGAAAACAAAAATTTGAAAATGCAGAACAGTAATTAGCAGTAAATGTGGATGTTCTTTGGCTCTGTATGTGAAACGTTTGGCTTCATGCATTGTGCTGTTCATAACGTATGTGTGGCCAGCATTACACAAGCCACCTGTATTTGTGCAAGTTACTCCTGATAGTGCTGTTCCTGTGTCTGTTTGTGTGTTTTCCTTGGGGTTAAACACTTTGTTTCCCCTCTAATGGCTCCCTCGTTTGGTCCAGAGGAAGAAGGGGGATATTGTGAAAGCGATTTGTCACCACCTCAATGAGTTGTGAGGTCCTCGCTGACACCATAAATACTTAATAGTTCATCTGGAGAAAAGCTGTTCCTTATACTCCTTCTTTCCTGTTCTGACTTCATGTGGTATCTTTTTTGGGGGGGCGGGGGTTGTTCCCTTATATGAGTGCGCTCAGTCTATAGAATCAGTAAATGTATGTTGGTCCTGCATGGTGGAGTACAGATGTCTAAGAATTGGAGCAATCACTACATGAACTGGTGACATGCAATTTATAAATCTTAGATGCTTTGTTTTACTGATTAAAAAACCCTAATGAAAATTGCACTATTGTAGCACAAGGGTATTTACCACAATGAATAGGACCAACATTGTTACTATAGTTTTTTGTCCCTCCTTCAAGGCACAACGAAAGCAGAGGAAACTACCTTTAAAGGGGAACCTACAAAACAATACAAATAATACAGTATATTTATAACAAGCTCATGTTTAATAATTGTGCTAAAATAAGATGGACAAATGATCAGTGTTTAATTTGTTGGTGTGATCCAGATTTATTTTGTTTTCCATTCTGAGCGTGCATATAGTTTTGCAATACTATTATATATTCATTTTAACCATTAGTTTAGCATTGATCAAACTCTGGCTGGATGCATTATACAGACTAAATTACTATATATATATAATATACTTATTAGTATATTATATATAATATACTTATTAGTATATTATATGCTCTAACAGTTTAGTGCTTTATTCAACTTGATCAACATGTACTGGCGGGAAAGAAACCAGGATCTAAGTGACTAGCTGTGGGGTGTGGCATGAAGATGTCCCCCCTCAAGTTGTTTCAAGGTTAAAAGATATGTGTAAGGTGATCTCTAGCTGATGAATTCAAAGATCTGTGGAACTTCTCTGTTTTCTTGGTCATGGTTATCCCAAAGGTGCTCTTCAGTACCAGGTAGACTTGAAGTTCTTGAAGATGTTTCCCCTGTCATCTGAAAGGCATCATCAGTTCTGGCTGGCTGGGAATCCAAGATAATCTTTAAAAATGTTGCAAAATGTCCTTGACTGATGGAGCTTAACAGGCCTGACTGTCCATAATTGAAGCACATTGATTGATGAACCTCATGTAAAGGCTATAAGATCCCCAGTGGTTCTCGTGCGCAAACAGGTGCACATGCATAATGCAGGAAGTAAGCTTTCACACACATTCCCACATTGCTTCCTCTGTCTGCTGAGTGGTTGTATACCTCTGTGCTGACAGGTCTCTGATCAGCAGATAACCTTTTTACATTGTTTGTGTCTTGATGACATGTCACATTATCTAAATTTTGTTTTCATCCTCTGCAAGTGCAATCCCAACACTTCAGTGTTTAGCATGTCCACGACTGAACACGCACTGCAAGCACATGGCAAAATGCACAAAGCTACACAGGTCCACCATTTTTTACCAGGTGGTAGATGGGAAAAATGATACATGTCTGTAATTGGTTCTGTTACTTGTCTTCCTGATGTTCTTTTGTTTTAATAAAATGTTTAGTATTGTTTGCAATGGTGGGGCAAATGCGATGAATTGTGACCACTTCAGTGTTCCATATGAGTGAAGAACAACTATACTTGCAGACAAATAGAAAAAATTTAGACACAGTTTCCTTGTGGTGTGTGTTATGAGTAATATGGTGTTTCCACAAACCTCGGAGCTCTGTTTACTGTGGCTGCAAAACTATTCTACTGCAAAACTATTCTACAGCTAAAACATGTTTTTTTTTAATTTACATGTACATTAAGTTTAGAATGCACTGGAATCGTCTTCTGGTGCTAACCTATGTTGACATGTACCATTATCACATGCCTATGGAGACAGAGTAGGCTTTTTTAAAGAGAACATACCACCCCACTGTTCTCACCACACACTAGCTTGTCTAATAATAACAGCTAAAGCATCAAGAAACACGTTTTTTATGGTTTGACAAAAGCCATAATGTATATCCCTCCTGCACTCTGTGCTTGCAAGGTTCTAACCTGGGGGCACTGAAGTACAGGGAAATATTTATATTCTCTTCAGCACAGAGGCTGTAACTTACAGCAGGGGAGCTAATTTCACATGCTGAAAGTCCATTCTCACTCTAACCTGATCTCCCTGTTGCCTGCCTGGCATATATCTCATTTCTTCTTCTCCTGTCAGTTTCAGTAAGACTGTTGTTCATGCTCATGGGGTTAGGGTTATATATGCATACTTTAATAATTTATTTCAGCTGAGCATGATGGCCATGTCCTTTCCCAATGACATCATTAAACCAATGCAGTCTTTTTTTGAATGCATGCACTCTAGGGATAAGTGTGCATGCATTATTTTGCGTCGCGTGCATTGCACATATTCTGTTTTTGTGTTTGGGTGAGCAAATGAGACTGGCATTGTACTTATTTATGATCACTTTCCTAACCTACCATTGTGTTTCAGTGAGTCTCACATTGCAGTTATGTTTTCTGATCTGTACTTGGAAGGTTGTTATTGTGGGGTGGTGCAAACTTAATATTATTTTTATGATGCCATTTTTATTTGCCATAGAAGGTTTACCAGTTTCAAAATGTTTGAGACAAGACCTTCTGTAATAACAAATAACTACCATTTTAACTCCAAATCATAATAAAATATTATTTATATTGTTACTTTACTTTACTTTACTTGGCAGATGCTTTTATCCAAAGCGACTTACAAGGAGAAGACACAAGCAATTACCATTTGGTTTCTGTAAATTCTGACTTAGTACAAACAAAGAGAACTGATAAGACCCAACTTGTCAAGATAAAGAAGATGCTAGGAATTTTTAAGTGCTAGACAATTTTCTTTTTTTTTTGGTGAGTGTTTGTGTGTATGTGAGTTAGAATCATTTGAAATACTTTTTAAACAATGGAGTTTTCAAATGTATTTTAAAGGTGGTGATAGTCTCAGCTAGTCGAATGGAGCAGGACAAGTCGTTCTACCAGCCGGGACAGCAAAGGAGAATAGACTCGATTGGGCTTGGAGACCCCATGTAGAGGGAATTTTTAGTCTCCTCTTATTTGCAGATCAGAGAGGGCGTGCAGGAGTGCAGGAGTGCAGCTTACTAATAGCGTGTTGATATAAGTTTACAGCCATGTAGGCAAGCATCAAGGATTTAAACTCAATGCGAGCAGCTACTGGGAACCAGTGGAGAAAGATGAGAAGAGGTGTGACATGACATTTGGCTGGTTGAAAATGAGGCAGGCTGCTGCATTTTGGACCATCTGGAGGGGTTTGATGGTGACTGCAGAAGCTCCAGCCAGGAGGGAATTACAATAGTCCAGTCTAGAGATGACCATTGCCTGGACAAGGAGCTGTTCCAAACCCCAAGGCTTTTTGCAGACTCTGTAGGTTTTAGCAGTAGCGAGCCAATTTGAATTGAGATCTTTTGCTGAGGAGAGCGATTTTCCGAAAAGATCAGAATTTCTGTTTTGGATAAGTTTAATTGGAGGTGTTGCTCAGACATTCATGTCCAAGAGAAATTTTTGTTGAGATAGTGGTATCCTCTGATGGGAAAGACAGATAGAGCTGAGTGTTGTCAGCATAGGAGTGGTAGGAAGAGCCATGGGATTGGATGTAACCAAGTGAGCAAGTGTATAGTGAGAAAAGTAGGGGGTTAAGGACAGAGCCTTGTGGAATGACTTGCTAACAGTGAATCTGTAGGGAAAACATGCAGGAAAAAAAGTTAGGCAAATCAGTGGGAAATAATCTCCACTCCCAAACAGAACTAAGCAACATGAACATGATGTCAGACTGAATAATGAAGCTAAAATGAAATGGCTATTAAGTCAGATTACCAGCACAGTGAATTAGAGTGACAGTCAGTCTTCAGTTCACCTTAACATCTTTCTGCACTGATGAAAAATTCACTGGAAAAACCCAGGTCATCCTGTCACTAGATGTCAAGTTAGAAACCAAGGTGGCTTCTGGGAGCTTGCAGCATTGATAGGTGTGGTTTTACACATTTATAAATCTGATTTTATTGAGTCAGTGTAATAGCGATCTCACAAAAACAGACTTTTAAATACTTCTGCTCTTTAAATGTCCTGATATTTACACAGTTCATCCATTCGTCACTCTGAAGATGTTAAAATGTAAAGAATTGTATGCACGTAGCGATTGACCCCAGTCTGTAAGATGGATTTAGGTGGCAGCTGATGGAAAAGGCTGATCTTTAGAAACTCCCCTGCTACACTGTGGCATTTACTCAGCTTCGACACTTGATCTTCATAATGTGTCCATGATGAGGTCACAGCAACCTCTGGCAGGCATGTGTCTGCTGCAGCGCAGACTGGAAGCCGGAAGGGCCTGTGTTGTACTGCTTGTCACACAACATTTCAGTCTCCGACTATAACATGTGATACGTTGTAGCTCTCGAATAACATGGCCTAACACATGGCAGCTTTCTCACTGTGACACAGTATCATACATACAGTATCATAAATGCAAACAAATGCATTTAGTCAGAGTGGTATAATATGAAGTGCCATGATATCCCCTACTGGATTTCCAAATACAGACCCTAAGATGCTGTTCAGAGATGTGTTTTGCTTTTTCTAAGCATAAATCTCATGCTTCAGGAGAGTGTACAACTTTTCCATTGGATTTAGATCAGATGAACAATGAACAAAAACTCATCATTTGGTCATATTTGACGCCTTTGCTGGCTTGCCAACCAGGAGAGTTCTTGGATGCATAAAATGGAACACTGCCCTGCATAAATATCATGGTCTGTTTGAATGCTATAAGACTGTTTCTGTACCACTGCTTGAGAAAGTGTCTTCAGGGACTGGCAGTATTTTTAGGTATCTGCCAGTCAAAAAGACCCAACTAGTCCATCAATGACAATGGCCCATAGCATTTCCCCTTTACTACCAAATTAGTCAAAATAGTTCCCTGTGTCCATCAACTGTGCACCCTCCAGTATAAACCTGTGAGAAATCAGTCTTAAGGTAATTTTGGTCCACTCCTGATGCTTTAACTTAGTCTATAGAAAAAAAATGAAGGCTAAAGGCTTCACAGGAGTTTCATGCTTAATTTTTTGCAAATCTCACACATTTAGTTTTGATTTATTTTGCGGTGACCACAACATAAAATTTAGGCTATTGTAGTACTGTTGCTGCCATGTTAATTTTTGTCTGTGTCTGTTATGTGTAGAAATTGTCTGCCCACCAGTGGTGGGTAGATTGCTAACATTACTAACACGATGGTATTGCTAATTTCTCTCTTTTACTTTCAGTGCGACCATTCCATCAAAAAGTAATGCATGAACAAGAGAACAGCAAAAGTACAATAAATGGAGAGAGGAGGAGGGAAATCCCTCAGATAAATCCCTCTGTCTCTTTTACAGAGACAGATAACCCCTGCAGGAAAATTAACATTCATTTAATGTAACAAAGGTGTTTTTCTGTGTTTTGTGAGTTTGATCGTGTTTTTGAAGCAATTTTAATTGACAGGGGTTTGTTGTATTATTACATCTTGGTTTAAAAGAGGTAACCTGGACTATTGTAGCAAATTTTTATTGTAAAGGAATATTTATATAAACATACAGAGGCCTAAATTCATAAAACATTAGTTCTGTCTTCCAATAGCATGTTATGTTTGCTAATGCAAATGTATTAATTTGTAAGGAGAACTGATCATTAGAAAACCATGTGCAATGATGGTAACACAATTGAAGACATTTATTTATTCATGAAAAACATGGTAATTTCTATGTGTGTCAAAACTTTTGACTGGTAGTCTACATAGGCTAAAGGTGTGTTTGGGGTCAGTGTCCTGGATAACAAATGATGGTCCCACTCAGTGCAAACCAGATGGGATGGCATCGTTGCAGCAAAATGCTGTGGTAGCCATGCTCGCTAAGTGTGCCCTCAGTTTCCACTAAGTCACCAACACTGCCACCAGCAAAGCCTCCCCAATGCCATCACACCTCCTCCACAATGCTTCACAGTGGAAACCACACTTTTAGGAATCTTCCATTCGCCCTCTCTACAGTAAACAAAGACCAAAAGCAGTTAAAACAAAAAATAATAATTTGTACTAATGAGACCAAAAAACAGTTTTTGCATTGACTGACCTTCACTTCCTAAAGTAATGATTGACTGTCTTTTCTCTTTACTTAACTGAGTGATTTATGCCATAATATTGATTTTTACAGTAGTTGTATTAGCACTAAAACGACTACTGACTCTGTACCCACCCTTCCTCGGCACAAGACAACTGATGATCCGGTTTTTGTTTACTACATAATTTACTACATGATTTCTAAGTAATAATTATTAAGTAATAATATGTACAATGTTGAAAATAAAGATTGAAAGATTGGAAAACCATTGAAGGAGAAGGCACAATCAAACTTTTGACTAATGTGTTGTACACTCACTGTGTCTTTCAGCTGAGTGTTGATTACTAAATACAAATTAAAATTCAACATAATGTTATCACGAATGCTTTCAATTGCTGTTTAAAATGTGATCAGACTCTCACCTGCTCTGCAACTACCCCAGCCCTTCCTGACTTGCCAGTCACCTTATTGACCTCACATCCCCCTAGTCACTGAAAGAATGAGCAAAGGACAGGATTTAGTGCTATTAGGAATGTATGCTAATACTTTTGAACTTAATAATGACCTTCCATGTTTCAGGCTTGGTAAAATACTGTATATTGTTGTTGTTGATAGTTGAGCAGATGGCCAGCACCTAATCCACAATTATAGCACCAACACCAACACCATCACCACCAACATCAGTTAGAACTCTCTTCTGTTTGGAGGTGTCCGATCAGGATGACCAGGCTCTCCAAAAGCTCAAGAGTCAGTACCCCTTCAAATCCAATCTTCCCTCTCCTCCACCCAGGAGGAAGTATTCAATTTATCCCAGGTCCAGATACTGGTCATCCACTGCTGCAACTCTGCAACAAGTCTGTGAAGTTCCCCATCAATTTTGTTGGCCCCTTTTCCATCTCTGCCTCTATCTTTCACAAGCCATGAGTTCAAACCCACTGTCGTGGTGCGAGAGGCTGTCTTTCAAAAGAACTGTAGACTCATAGCTTAATTTCAGTCAATTTATTATTAAGA
>JAUYWH010000013.1:17829085-17854908 GCA_034779795.1 Ctenopoma multispine
ATATCAGAACTTAATACAATCATAATGTAATAAAATAATAGAATAGAATAAGCACTGATTAATAACTTTAGATATGCGACTACACCACCTTCCTTTATGGAAAAATCTCATTTATCTGGTCACCAGCTGAATTAGCTAAACTGCTCACTCCCAGCAGTGATTTTCTCACTCAACTTATAAACTCAAGGATAAGTCACAGCTGGCAATTTTAGATTTGCCTTAAGAAGTTACCATAACTGAAACATTAGTTATATTCAGCATGAATCTATGAGCTTTTAATTAATGTGGTGCAGCTTTAATTTTTCTCTCTGTGTCACTTTCCCTGCTCATGTGGCCCGAGGTGAACAGACTGACTTTTTCACAGCCAGTAGTTATCATGCGGAGAGTGGGTGTTTAGCTCCCGGAGCTTGCTGTTCTGCTTTCTGGACAAGGTTCTGTCCTTCTGTCTGGAGTGTCACTGTTAAATGACCCATCTCCCATTATCCATCTCTTTGTTACTTTGTGTACATTTGTCTGTGTATATCTTGGGTCAGCAATATCATAGAGGTCAAACACACATTACATTATGCGACAATTGTTGACAGCAAACAAATTATATCCAATATATCAATATTCTCTAACTCTTAATTTCCGATACCGATATAAACTGATACCAATATATGCGGGGTCCCCCCTCATTAAAAAAATGAAAAACTAAATCATTTTAGGTAACTAACATGACACATCTCCTATCATGCATACTTTCTCCAAACAAACAAAAATATCTCAAAAATTATACCTCGGATTTGTCATATTTTGACATTTTTTAAGAGAAAGGGGAAGTAGCTGAAGAGTTTGATGTATAATACGTGCATGGTATGTAAAAGTTGTGTCATTAAAAGAGTAAAAATCGATACCGAAATTTTACGATATTACATTTTAATGCTGGTATCGGCCGATAATATTGGTAGGTCAATAATATCGGACATCCCTATCTATTACAAAATATTGGTAATAAATAGAAGTTACAGGGGCAAATTACAAAATTCCAAATGACAGCAAAATCAACAAAATTCAGCAAACAAACCAAATCAAGGAATAAACCATACAAAATATGAAATATTTTCATTTCAATTTCAAATATTAAACATTTCAAGAATTAATCTTAATTTTCTTTGTACATAGAAAGTTATGCTGCTGTACAGTTTTAGAAATTACATTTTAAAATGCTTTGAGAAGCTCTGTCTGGCAAAACTTGCAGGTTAAATAGTTGTAATATCTTTGCAATGAAAAAGTGTATGTCGCTGTCTGGTTGATTTTTAATTTTTAAATATGACACTACTGTCTATCTTATATGCCCATGGTCATATACATTGAAAGCTGAAAGCAGTGATAATCTAGTAATTGCTGACAGTGCAATGTAAAAAATAAAGCATATGTTAATGCCATTTACTGGTGATGTGAGACATCCATTGTTTGCTTTTCACACATCCCACAGATAAATATATTTTAAAGTGCCAAGTTGAATTGACTAGGACTTTGATGAAATAGGACATTATGCTCACTTGATCTTGACCAAGGGACTGAATTATTAACTGCTACAACCGAAGTGTTAATCAGTACAATTCTGTGTGTGTACAAATTTACAGCCACTATTTTTTGTCTAATCTACAAATTAAACACACACTACGTCTTCCACCCTAGAGTCAGAATATGAATAAACATCAATAAATCATGAATTTAGTATGGGCTGAGTAAAGATTGATAATGACACTGAGTATCAGTTGTTTGTGTTTATCTTAACATCCTGAATATTATCACCTTAATGAAGGGAAGATTTATTGCAGGCCTGCTGAGTGAGACTGTACTACATTCAGCTAATGAACTGGCAGTTCAATGTACATATACAAAAACAACATAACACAATACAACATAATTACATAATGCTAAAACATGATGCAAAATATACAACTGGTGAAAAACAAAAATCTAGGTTGATGTACTGTTGTGAATTACTTACAATTAACCTTTTGTCATAACAAATAATTTAATTTGTCATCATAGGAAACAACGTGTTACTACTAGCAATTTTGTCCACAACATATGCATGTTGTGCTTTTTGTCCAGACTGAAAGCTGTTTGAAATCCAAGGTTCTTAGAGGTAACACTTTTATGAGTGCCATCATCAGGATGACGCATGACAATGCCATCAGTTTCAGCTGTACTTTGTATGCTTTTGTGAAACCGTTTTAAGCACAAAACACTTGATTTAAACCAGCATAATTTAATATCCTCTGTATCTCACCTTCCATCTCCTTGTCTCCTCAGTTCTGTGTCATTTTTTTCCCTCTCTTCCTCAGACATCCCTCTTTGACTGGGCAGTCTGAGCCTCAGCATCTGCCCTGCACGTGCCTGATTGTCCCATAATCTTCATATCAGATCTGTGCCTCATGTCCAGAAAGGGTGGAGAGAAGAACAAATGGATCAGAAATGGGTTGTGGGTTGGGATTGCGTGAGAAATGCCAATCGTCAGTTTTGTGCACAGGCCTTTCAGCAAACAAAGTTAACATTTATGATGTAAAGGGTTTTATTAAGTAAGAAAGAAGTAGCTTGATTTGACTAATATCAAAAACAAATCCAATCTTGATTTCCTATGTATTAATGTACTTGTGTTCTTTGCAATTCTGTCTCAATTGCAAAGTTTTTAAAGTGCAGCCTTTTAGAGTGAAATACTATACAGAAAAATTGATGGGTTGTTGACAGAATAAAATGCTAATGCTAAATGACTGTGAGCAGTGTGAGTCTGATTGCATGGGTAAAAAGACATGGGATCCCCTACTGACAATTTTAGCTAGTCGGCCCTATAACTCCTTTTTTAAAATCTAGAATTATGATGTGACTGGTATTACTCATGAAATGAAATACATCACCATTACACACTAGAGTTAATTGCTCTTGATTTCCAGTGGTTTTGACTGATGCTGAAGGTCAGTGATGACGATATTAGAGAAATGTTCTACAAAAAGCCAGCAGGGGCAATTGACCTATTCAAATATCCCCACATGTCATGAGTCATTTAACGGTATCACTGTGGTCCGCATAGTTAATTTGTTGCATAAAAATGGTAATGGTAATTTCTTCACCAAAACAACAATGAGATACACAAGGAAGGTATGTGACAAGATCAATGATGGAAATGAAACCTCAAAAAAGTAAGTGCAAATACAAAATGAACCATATGTGAACCTGGAAGGGACAAATTAATATGCATTTTACTCTTGAGCAACAGTGTCCTGGATGATCACCCAGGTGAAGTTGTCTGAAGACTGAGTCATGGCAACTTGACTTCTTTCTTGAAGGTCATTCTGCATCCACAGAACTTTATCAATCTGAGGGAAGTTGGCTAGTGACCACAATTTATCCTCCAGGTTGGTTTCACCTCACACCTGCCTGAATAGGCTCGTTAAGTGAAACCAACCTAGAGGATATATTTGTGGTCACTAGCCAACTTCCCCCCGATTGATAAAGTTCTGTGGATGCAGAACAAAACGTCTCTACCTTCAAGAAAGAAGTCCAGTTGCCATGACTCAATCTTCAGACAGTGTATAAAAGTCCAGTATTTGTAAATGAACTAGGCTGAGGGATGTTGTGCAGCTATGGTACATCTAAAGGCAGTGGTGTTTGTAGATTTTTTTTATCCTGCCTTCAGGGGGTAGCAGTTTTAAAGAGCTATAGACTCTACAAATGAAGCTTTTGCTCACCAGTCGAAACACAGCAGAGTGCCTGAAATTTGCCAGAAAGCACCCTGACACATATGGCTATGGTTGAAAGTATTTTTTTTTTGTTTGGGGAGGAACTTAAAGTATTGTGATTTGAGTGCTGGGTCAGGGTTTCCCGTTCTGGAAGGGAAAACAAATTCTCAAGTTTATCAAGGTCTCCCACAAGTCACCCTGGTCCTAGAGAGTCTTGGCCCTGCTTGTTTTCCGACTACCTCTGCCCTTCTCACTGTTGATTACCTAGATAAGGTGTGTTCAGCCAATCAGACACTGTAAATGAAGGGATGGCTGGAAAACAAGCAGGACAACAAGGTGTCTTTCAACCAGACGTTGGGGTGATGGAGCAGGACAAAGACTGTAAACATCAAATTAAATCTACAACAGAATGTCTTCCAATAAAAGGAAATCTTATAGATACTGTGGAATGTCCTCAAGTGCAGTCATAAGAATTTGATTGAGCTAAAGCTGTTCTGTGAGGAATGATGGTACAATATTCCTTCTGGATGTTAAGGAGGTGTAATCTGCAGCTATTGCACCAGAAGAACTTATTTGATGCTCAAGCACCAAATCAAATGTTCACATACTTTTTCTACCATTTATTTCCCTTTGGTTCATAGTATTGCATTCATTTGTACACACAGAAATATTTGTAAGATAAATAAAAAAAATACACCTTGAATTAGAAGTTGAAACCCTGCCTTACCTTTTCGTCACTCCTTCTGTTTGAATATCTATCTATCCTCCTGGTGTTCTGTGCTGATTTGGGGAGGGGAACAAGACCCACAACATCTGAAATGACTCCTGT
This sequence comes from Ctenopoma multispine, assembly GCA_034779795.1. Taxonomy (NCBI): domain Eukaryota; kingdom Metazoa; phylum Chordata; class Actinopteri; order Anabantiformes; family Anabantidae; genus Ctenopoma; species Ctenopoma multispine. Next base: position 17,833,646 of record JAUYWH010000013.1, read on the forward strand.
CTTCACGTCATCACAAGTTAAGATGCTATAACAAGGAAGTTCCTCATTTGATCTCACATGGCTGACGCAACACCTTCCAACAAACTTCACACCGGTAATAAGGTGCTCTTAACCGTCTGCACTGCGACGGCAAATGGTACCGCACACTAGCACAATATCCTAAGGGCCAGGATAGCACTCTGGATGTGTTTGATAATCACAGGAAGAAAAGAGACAGCCAGGTGTGTGAGAGAATTTGTTTTTGGCTCCTGTCTAGCACCTTTGCTAATCCCAAGGCTCTAATGTTAGCAGAAGCTGCAGGGGAAGTGTAGCTAAGAGCCAAATGTTATTGGTAGGTGAGGATGAAAAAATAAATAAAATAGACATGACGGAAGTGTTGCACTTGGGTGTTGTCTTCTCTGCAGTCTGGCAGTTATGTCCGATTTCTGTGGTGGTTGGAATATGAATATAGACTTTATTTCCATGGTGATTGTGATGTTTTATTATGCTTGATTATTATGCTGTCAGTAGGAGACTGCATGGATGATACCTGAGTAGCTATTTTTGAGTCAAATGGTAGATGGATGAGTCGTGCGCTGAAGTACATCAAAACAATAAGGCATTGCTCAGAATTTAAGTGCATCATACAGACAACTAGATTGGTCCTCTGTGCCATTCTGATGATGCTGTATCTAAATATAATGTGCAGCAGACCAATCAGTTTTTTTGTAATCTCTTCCTTTATCCTGTACAATCTGTTCAGTTACCAATCACAAGGAGTGCAGAGGCACTTTGTGTTTTGCTGGTTGCCAAGGGAACCTCATTGTCATCTGAGTTGTTTGGTTTCCTCTCCAAAGGTCAATGAGTTGTCTGATTGAATAACACTTTGCATGTAAATAATGTGCTTCCTCTCATCTGGGTTTCTGACATCCCGTCACATGCCAATGACATGTATTGAAAGTTTTAGCTGTTGATGGACAAAGACAACATAGCATATTGACATCTCTCCTCTGTCTGGCTTGAGACACGTCCCTGCCCTGCAGCACAGGAAAGATGCAGGTATATAATCAAGTTATTTCTTTTTCTTTATGAGTTTAGTATGAATGCTGCGTTACGCTTCCAGGAAACAGTCACAGCCTCATATCTTGAGTAGACAAACCCAATATTCAAGTAAAAGTATCTGTCTAAAAATTATCTCCTACAAGTAGAAATACCCCTTCAAATTATTTAATCAAGTGGATGTGTTAGGCACATGCTTTATAATTTACTTAAAGTACAAGTACCCCAGTTAGTGTTAAAATACAGTGTTGGACAACACTGTATTTTAAACAGTTTTGGAATTGATGATGAATTCATGAAAACATGAATGTGTAATCTAGACTTACTTGACAAATCTGCAAAAAGCATTTAGTAACTAAAGCAGAAGAAGCATGAATTGGAAACCTCCGTAAAGTACAAGTAGATCAATATTTTCTTAAGTGCAATACCTGAGTAAATGTATCAAAGTACAGGGTGGGCCATTTATATGGATACACCTTGATAAAATGGGAATGGTTTTTGATATTAAAGTCCTGTTTGGGGCACATTAGTATATGTGAGGGGGCACACTCCTCAAGATGGGTGGTGACCATGGTGGTCATTTTGAAGTCGGCCATCTTGGATACAACTTTTGTTTTTTCAATAGGAAGAGGGCCATGTGACACATCTAACTTATTGGTAATGTCACAAGAAAAACAATGGTGTGCTTGGTTTTACCGTAACTTTATTCTATTGCTCCTATTGAAAAAAACAAAAGTTGTATCCAATATGTCCTAGTTGTAAGCTTGTACATGCTGCTTCCAGGAAACAGGTACTAACTAACCTACAACAATTAAAATAGAAACACTACAACCTTCAACAGAGTTTTTCTTCATTATAATAACAATAACACTTGATGAGCCAGACTTCTTACCTGTGTGCAGAACACCAAGACAAACCTTGAGATGTTCAAACATTTTCAAAATTTGGACACGGACCCTGGGGTTTATAGACAACTGCTCTACCAACAAAGCTTTCTGTGTTGGTGGATACACCCTTTAAAATTAGTGTTAATGTATATATTTATTTGCATGCTGGTTTGAACTTTACATGCATTCATTATCAGCATTGCGTTATGGTGACTTAAAAGGTGTACAAGACAAAGACTTGAAATAAATACACTCAAACTTCCTGGTACTATGCAGAAATAATAAATCTACTAGATCCACTACTGAGAAAAGTAAAAAAAATCTGTCAAAGCAAAGATTAAAGACAAAAATGTGAAGACAAGGTAAAGGTAAAGACAAAATGTGGACGTTTGGATAGTTGTGTTTTGTCATGTGTGAATGATTGTGTCTGTATGTATCAGTTTGTGCTTCTGTCAACATGTGTGCACTGTGTTTGTGACTCTGCTGTGACTGTAATGTGTCCTGCATACCTTTGCAGGCAAAGGATTTGAAACATCTGTCTGAGCACGGAGGCTCTAGAGAGCCCCTGGAGGCAAACTCATACAAACACACACACTCACACATTCCTCTACCTCGAGGCCACAAGCACCATGTTACCTTTGATCTGTGATGCCAACACAGCTTCAACAAAGTCAGGACAAAATAGTACAAACAGAGCAGTAGTTACCAGTATACCTGTGCTCCACCCAACACAAAATTATTCTCTGTATGTGTGTTTGTGTGTGTGTGTGTGTGTGTGTAGACATCGGGTGATCACATTTATTCTGCATTTCAAGTCCAGACCCTTTGTTCTTTGTTTCTTTCTATAACAGAGAGTACAAATCTGACATGCAGTAATGGCTAGGCTAAGTCTATCTGTATTCTTGCATCTCAATCTCATGAATCTGTATGTTTGATAAAGTTACAGAAATTGGACTAAGATGCCAGATAGTAACTCATAATAACATGAGTTGCTGGAGCTTTGACCTTTCAAGTGCAACAGCCAGCAAGCAGAGAGAAGAGAAATAAAACGGCATGATTTTAGTAACAAGGATGAGTTTGTGGACAAATCCCAGTGAATTAACAATGATAGTAACTGAGTGGTTGAGCTAAAAGCTTTATTATTAATAGTTCCCACTTAAGTAGAACGTGGTCTTGCTTTGAAGATTAGGGTGAACAAGGCAGCATCATCAATGCTTTTGTTCCAGGCCAGAGTTAATGTTTTAATAAGTGAAAGTCTGCAGAGTATAATCACTTTATATTGGCTGAAAAATGTGATGATGGTGGTAGTACTGATATTATTGTACAGAATAGTCATCCCACAGTGTTATTCTACCACCATCATCCTGCCTCTTTAACATGCTGACACAAAGAGACAGACGACAATTTACAGTCACCAATTAACCCTAACTTAATTCTAACCTAACTGCATGTCTTTGGACAGTGAGAGAAAGCCTGGAGTACCTGGAGAAAACCCGGCCGACCTGTGGATTGAACACTGGCTACTGTGAGTCAACAGTGCTAACCTCTACACCACTGTGCTGGCACCTACATTCTGCTACAACGTTTTGTGTAAAAAAGGCAAAGAAAAAGCTATTGTAAACTGATCAGCCACAACAATAAAACCACTGACATGTAAAGTGAATAACAATGATTATCTCGCTACAGTAGTACCAGTGATAGGATGGGATATGTTAGGGCAGCAAGTGATATCTTGAACTTGATGTGTTGGACAGAGGAAAAGAGGTCAAGAAAAATATCTGAGTGACTTTGCCAGAGATGATGAATTTGTGATGGTGAAGCAGCTGGATCATAGCATCCTCTAAACAGCAGGTCTTGTGTGGTGTTCCTGGTACACAGAGGTCTGTAGCTAAGTGTTACAAGGAAGGTTAACTACAGGACGACAGACCTATGGCAGAAATTGCTAAAAAAATGAATACTTACTTAGATTGAAAACTAGACATATGGCCACACACAGTCTGCTACTTAAGTTGTCTGTGGCTACACAGCTGCAAAGAATGCCCATGCTGACCCCTGTCCACCACTAAAAGCTTCTACAAAAGGCATGTAAGCCTCAGAACGGGGCCATCGAGCACTAGAGGAAAGGAGGCCTGGGGAAGACATAGTACCAGGTTACATGATGAGAGTTCTATCCTTGGAGGACCCACCTTGCAACTCACAGGACATGCTGCTCATGACTTGCTGTCAGGCACCAGACAACACATTCAGAGGTTTTGTAAAGTCTGACCTCAACTGGTCTAAGCTGTTTTGGTGGCACAGTGGGACCTAAATAAAATACAGTACAGGCCAAAAGTCTGGACACGCCTTCTATGGTGGCAACCTTCTCATTCAATGTGTTTTGGGGTGAGCTGGAGCGCAGAGTGAAGGCAAAGGGGCCAACAAGTGCTAAACACCTCTGGGAACTCCTTCAAGACTGTTGGGAAACCATTTCAGGTGACTACATCTTGAAACTCATAGAGCCAAGAGTGTGCAAAGCAGTAATCAGAGCAAAGGGTGGCTATTTTGAAGAAACTAGAATATAAAAGATGTTTTCAGTTATTTCACACAAGTACATAACTCCACATGTGTTCATTCATAGTTTGGATGCATTCAGTGAGAATTTACCAATGTAAATGCTCATGAAAATAAGAAAGCACATTGAATGAATTGAATGTGTCCAAACTTTTGGCCTGTACTGTATATTTTTTTCATTTTCCTTCCTCATCTTTCCTTCTCCATCATCTTTGTGTGACTTAAGAAATGAAGAGTACTTTACTTTACTTTACTTTAGTTCATTTGGCAGACGCTTTTATCCAAAGCGACTTACAAGGAGACACAAAGAGTGTCTCCTTGTAAGTCAGAAAACAAGAGTATGCAGGTAACCCACAAGTAAACAGCTATAAGTAAACAGAGCATATGTCTAACAATATGTTGCCACCAACCGCCAGCATGCAACACCATGTGACAAAACCTCACATTCTTTATGTCATGTGCCAACTATCCTGTGTGGAAGCATCATCAGCTTTTGTTGTGTTCATGCATTTATTTTATTAATATTTGACCTTTAATTTGTCATCTGGTCCTACATAATGCAGGGGCATACTGTAAATCCAGTTTGTCATCATTATCAGCAGAAGTGTGGAGGTGGTGGTGTTATTCACATTTCCTTTATCCTTTATTAGAGAAAGGCCGAGTATCCATATAGACATGAAGATGAAGAGATTACACACAGAAAATACTGAAACTTACTTAATAAATGTGTTTGAACTTGATAGAAAAAATATGGTAAAAAATGTTACAATCTTATTATGTTTTTTCTTTCCAGTCTGTCTCATGTTGGTTTAAGAGCTTCTCCCAGCTGTGGGAGTTTGTTATGAGGTGCCTCCTGTGGAGCAAACCATTCGTGAACTCGGCTGTGCTCTGCGTGGCCGCCGGACCGACCCATTTATCCAAGCAGGGGGAGCAGTTCACGCAGGTTAAACTGAGAGACTGAGGAGTATCTGCTCTGAAATAAAACAGATGTTTTACAGCCAAAACAGTTAGTGCTTGAGTCAGTGTTATTAGTTTAGCATCAGACTGTTTGGTGTTGGAATTTTTTTTCGTCAGTTAACATACCGTAGATATTTTTAAGTATTAAGTTGGGGCAGTGAATGAGATCTTTACAAGCTATCTATACATTATACATCTGACGGACTGGACTAAATTAACTGATCGTCCCACTGCATTTAATAATCATTTAATTGGGCTAAAATCATGTTTCAATGCTTTTAAATAGATTTTACACCATTTTTAATAAATGTATTTAATTGTCAATGTCTGACTCTCCAGTCTGTGTGATTATTTGTCGTGTGTGGCATTTTTGTGCACTTTTGTCATGTCAAATTATACAGTCCACAGACGGCAGAGTTGGAAGACTGACAGTGTCATAAATAAAGCGGCCATGATTCACTCTTGCTGAGCTGCGGAGAACACGAAACAGTGACAAGCTGACAAAGAAGAGGAAAAACAGTTTATGGCATGGTCATTCTTAAGCAGTTTATGACTACAGTGAGGGTATGAGTCTAGAGTGGAGATCAAAAGTGCAGGTATATCTTATATGTATATTAGTGTTAGAGTGATGTCTGTCTCAGTTCAATAATGTGGCACTCTGATACTGACTATTAATAAATATATTAATATTTCTATGAATTATTTAATAATACATTCATACATTAATATCATATAGCAGTATCATACTGTGTGTCAGTCTGTAATGTCACATTATGGCTTCAGTATGTATGGTTACTTGTATAGTTTCCCCACCCTTGACTTTCTTGAAATACAGTATACATACAGTAAGCATTTCTATAAATACATTACTGAACAATATAAAAAGGTGTTTTTTTTATTTTTTTTATTTTTCAAATATACATTTAGTTACCATGTTCTATGTTTGCAGCTCATTAAACAGTTTCTGTAACTGACCTTCAGTCAAGTGAACACAAGTTCAGACGTATTTAAATATGGTATTTATCTAACTTCAGCAAGTTCAAAAAAACAAATGACACCATGATCTTGAGTCTTAAACATTTTCTTTGCTCACAGTCTTCCTCCATCTGAGAATTAATATATATGTAATATAAAATATAATGAAGTATAACATACTACGACAGGGTTGAATATTTTACACTAAGACAATGTACTATACATTAGAGTTAGAGGTTTTTGGAACACACCGGTGCAGAGCTGGAGCAACAGGGCCAACCGCTGAATTTGGCCTGGAGGGTGGAGATCACTTTATATGACTAATGCCCTATAACTCTGCCAATACAGCCAAAATCATCAGAGTACTTATTGCTGTATTTTCATTTTTCCCTTTTTAAGCATTGCTTTTTACTTACAGTGACTATTATTATTTTTCTTTATATTATCTTTCAAGGGATACTAGTTTGAGTCTGTCGACCACTTAGGGGCTCATCGGTGTCTGTACAACATTTCATTTCGGTTACATCTGTGTAGTAGGTGATGAGTACTAAGGACTTTGGTGACCGCCTGACTTTTCCTCTAATGCCACAGAGAACTTGACATTTGCGGTTCACAATAAAATGTCTTGCCAACTGTTGGATGGATTACAGTGCAATTTCATGCAGACATTTATAGTCTGTGTAAACTTGAGTTTCTGACTCTTCCCTGGCTCCTCCTAGTCTTGCTAGAAACAGAGACATTTTTATAGCGCAATGATACCATGTCTGTGGCCATAGAGGTTTTTACTTGACAAAGTTAATATTGTGTTTATTTTCCCACCACTAAAAGTTCATGTTCCATAAGTCAAAGTCCCTGTCATGCATTTTTCTTTCTGTAACCATCCTCTTTATGCACCAAGGAGAGCTGCAGGCCAGTGGGGTATGACTTCCATGGATAGATATGCATAGGTGGACCACATCTGATTCAAACTGGAGAGGCCTATTAGGCATGGACCCAGGCACAAAAGAGGTTGGAGGGTCCACAAAAAGATGATGTTTGATGCAAAAATGTTTGGTTTCCTTCCAATCATATCATCCTCCAATCATCTAGTGCTTTTTATCATATAGACAAATGAAAAGATGATGAATTATTCAGCTGATTAGAAGCAACTTTGTATACATATGTTCATGATACTGTGAGTCACCAGAGTCATTTAAGGAATCCATTCATCTTTGTATCACAGTTAATGACAACAGTAATGTCAGTTCCTGTGGTATAGTGTGAATGCATAGCTGGTGCCTGCACAAGGTGAGAAAGGATACAATTGCCTATTCTCTGGGAAACCAGTCTCGAAATAGGAGGCCTATTATGTGAACACGGCTGTTATTATTGCCATTGTGCTCATACAATTCAGGAAAACTGAGTGTAGCACAGAAGTCTCTTTTCTCAGAGCCTCAGCTCCTTTGGTGAGAACAATGCAGCCATGTCAGGAGCGCAGACGAAGAAGTGTGTGTGTGTGTGGGGGGGGTGCGTAACTGATGTTTACCTTAGCCCGCTATGCCAGCTTCCTGCTTTTATGCCATGGCCATGTTTGTCTAGTATTGTTCTGACACAATGTCGCTATTCAACATGCCCTCAAACGTCAAAGCACTGAAGTTTCTGCCAGGAGTTGGGCACTTAGAATGAAAGAACTAAGAGATCCACACAAGACCTGTGTCTAGCATAAAATATTCAACAGAAGACATAGTATACATACATAGATTCAGCAGCACTACCCACTCTAAAGCACATTGTTTAGGATACACAACCATTTTCATTCATACTTGTGTTGAGACTGGTTGTTCTGGGTCCAGCTTTTCTGAAGAGGGATTAAACGTGCCTTTCTCTGAACCACATAAATCTCAGACTGTCGGTGAGATTACATGATTACTTGTCTGATTTGACACCTATGCATCTCCAGAGGTGCGAGGTAGCATTATGGTGTTGACTTCAAAGATAACACGAATTATATAAAGATCTAGCAACATGGAAAAACTGTATTTCAAAGTCAGATTTGCTGTGTGGCGTGAGCACAAAATGAAGACAAGGCTCAGATATATAAAGCTTTTCATACTTAAATTGGTCGGAACAAAACTGTCAGATTAGGTGCTGTTATTTTCTGCTGCAACAGCCACAACGCATTTATCTCTAGTCTTACAAATAACTCAATAAACTGCCTGCTGCTCATGTTTGAAGTAGATTGTCAGAAACACTTAAAGTAGCAGGTTTCACCAGGTTGATGATCAGTACAGGTATCAAAGGGAAAAGGACAGTGGAAGTAACAGCAGCATGGCCAGCGTTTTTTTACGTGTTAAGGAAATTCAGCTTGCATGCTTTTATTGTGTTTTGGCGTGTATGACTTTTAATTAATTTAAGTTATAAAAATGAATTTAAACAAATATATACATATATTTGGTGAGTCATACAAGCAGAGGCAAAGATAACATGAGGGGAAATGTTCAGGTGCATGCAGGTGTTCTAGGAATTGCACAGTGTATGCAGTCAAGCCGGTGCTCTCATGCTAACCTCAGTGTTCTCTAAAAACAGGCAGGTGATCCTATCATTTTGCACTCTCACTGAAGAGGTACAGGAGATATAAAGAATAAACAGAATAATGCAACCTTTGCAGTCGTGCAGGTATATTTCTCTCTACAGACAAAACTTGTCTTCTAAAATGTATATGCATTAAGGATATGTCCATCATCACAGTGACCTATAGAGCAGCAGGGGAATCTTCCCACTCAGTAACCTGACACAGTGGTTACACTGAGATGTGAAAGAAGAAGAGGAATGGAAGATGGAACCAAAAAAAAAAAGTAATAATAATTGAAGTGTTATTACAGTTCCTCTAGAGGCTACAGTTTATTAATGTGTCACTTCCAATAAAGCTCTTGCTATTCTGATTTTGGTTGTCATGGAGATCTCAGTCGCTCCTGAGATGGAGGCAAAGGTTACAGTGCCAGTGCATGATTCTTGCTGCACAGAGAAAGATTGTAATTGCATTCCTGCCACTCCACAGGAAAAATACACGTTTACTTCTGTTTTATTTATATCTTTTAATAGCCATCACTTCTTAGAAACATCTCATATCATCTCTGAAGAAAATTCATCCACACAAGTATTTGTTATCTCGTGAGGTACCAGCTCTGTGTTCGAAATGTACTGTATCATTATTTTTCTTGTCATGCCCCCATTATCACCAGGTATTACAGTGTATAGAAATGTGACACAAAAAGAGGGGTTTCAAATATGCAATCGCCAGTGTGTAATATGGGAGGGCACAGCTTATCAGTCAAAGCATCTCCGAGCAAATTTAGAAACGATGGTTTCAAGTCATTATCAGGCTGTTTCACTCTCATTTCTGCCTGACTGACACGCTGTTATTATACGGCTTTCTGCCTCTATGACAGCTAATATCAAAGATTTTATCAGTGTTGAGTGTGTGAGGAAGATCAGTTCATGTTCTACTGAAAACACTCGTGCTCATGGACAACTGTCACCTCATCCTCAGCTGTGACACTGTTGTTTCAATGGCCACATAATGATTCACTGAAGAGGCTCATTCACACAAAGCCAGTCAAACACTGTTGACCCTCAAAGGAGACATGTTGAAAAAACGGCACAGAGCATGTGTATTAATACTCCCAGGACTGGGAGTTTGACACATTGTTTGGCAAGTAAAACTGGGTTAGCACAGTTTTTTCATTTTGCTTGTATTAAATGACACAAGACAAGGTTTTCCTTCTAGCAGACAGTTTAGGATGCCTCAAAATTATTTTCTATACAAGTCTGTTCTGTTGCTCAACCAAAGTCAGCATGGTGCTATGTGAGATCTGACACCAGACAATATGCGTGTGCTGTGTGTGATTGGTATTGGGTACTTGGATGTGTTGGTGTGATTAAGTGTTATTACGGTATGTTTGTCTTTTGGATGGCGGTGCCTTGTTGGAGCTTGTGAACTGACAATAAAGAAGCCTTGTATCACACTGCGTGATGTTGTACAGCATCATACTATATGTGTCGCAAGATATTGTCTCGTATCGCATCATGTCATGGTATCGTTTACGATTTTGATGTATTCATATCATTCCTGCTGTTTTCACATGTATAGAAAGCTTTCAGTGTGAAATAAACCCTGGAAGCTCAAGTCTGAATAAGATGAAGATAAAAGAGAAACTCAGATATCACTGTTGCTTGTTTTTCAAACATCTAAGATTTAATTGTTTATTATTTTAGTGGATTTCCACTGATTGGAATTTATGACAAGAGGATTAAAGAAAAACACCGGACTGTAAAAAAGCAGCTGTAGTTAAGGCCTCAACCAAGCACGTTGGCAGGCAAATGGTGCTATTAATAGTCTATTCATAACCTTTTTTTGTAACATTATTTCATCAAATAATGTTCCAATCCTCCTTTAATCCTCCTTTTTTATCCTCTTTTAAAATGACCTCAAAATCACCAGTGTCCTATCTGATCAAAACAGCCCTCCTTGGATGCCCAAAACAGAAATTACAACATTTTCTATTTCTAGAACATGAGCAGAGCAGGGATTATCCAGGACTGATGTGCAACAAGCTGGCATGCATATGAGTGGAAATGTGTTATCAGACTTGCTTTGGGAGTGAAGTCACATCCTACTTCTGCTTCCAGCCCAATCAGATAAGAGCACCCACTTTGAGCCCCATGGGAGTTTTTCTCACCAGGAAGTCACACAATGGGAAAACCCATTAGCTTTCACATCTGGGCATGTCAGCCTTGTCCAATGGTCCAAAATAAGCATCCATTACAATTTGTACTCACAGATAATTTTTGACTTGTTAGCTGTGGTATTTCTTTTCTGTAGTCAGCAGTACCTGCTAATGCTGAACACACTGGAAAAGTCATCAGGGGCTTTTTGTTCCCTGGCCACCTGTGTGCGTAGCTGCTGTTTTCATCAGGGCTGGTTATTCAGCATGTCTACTAGGAAGGAAGCGTAATTGCTCTTTGTAAATCATTTGGTGCTTTGGTGATGGACAGGAATGCTTTTAGGCTAAAGTTTGTGGCACACTGAGCTGTCTTCACATGACTAACAACTGATGGATTTCTTTAAGGAACAGTATATAAATTATAGAAGAGGGGGAGGTTTGGAAATGGGTAGCATGGGGTTATTGAGGAATGCCTCATTTCTGATTTATAGTTTATTTAACTCAATATACTGTAGCCAGTATGTCAGCTGTGATCTCTATAATTATTAGTGATTGAATGTTGTATCTTCAGAGACAACCCTATCTCCTAGAAATGACGTTTCTATGCAACCAGACTGCAAATGTGATTACAGTTTTGAAGGGAATGTGATGCAGTAGATGGATGCCACTTTTTTTAAAGCCCTACATTTTTTTTAAGTCATAGAGTCACAAGGAGATAGTTGGGGTGGATGGCTGACTTTGACTTGAGAGTTCTGTAAATTATTGGGTTTAGTCATGTTATCATATTATCAAACGTGTGAGTACTATGACAGTATGAAATGAAATGTTTTCCTTTATGAAGCCAGAAAATGGTCTAACATCGTTGTTTTTTCAGTATTTAGGTTTGTAGTGGTTCAATTTCCCAAGAGCTGTGGGCATCCATGGTCTACAGGTCATGATTTGACACAAAAGACAAATCCATAAGTTAGTCACACTAGGTCTAAATATTTCTGTAATGCTAGTGGCACAGAGAGGGCTGAATATGTTTTTAGAGAGCAGAGATTAAAGCTGGAACAGAGTTTTATGTATGTGGACAAAACCCTTTTATGATGATGTTAAGTAGTCATTCTGCAGCAGTTGTTTCATTTCATGGGAGCTGCAGTTTTTCAGATGGAACACTGTTGAATAACTTTATGAAAATCACTAAGGTTTTATCTTCTCATAGCTTGTGCTGTAGTTAATGACAGTTTGTCCTAAAACATGGAACGAACAATGGAGGAAATGGGAGTTTGCATTAAACTGCTGATGGTAATAGAATTGAGGCTTGCCCAGATTATGATGCCATTAAAGCATGGGATTGATGGTTACATCTAAGGTAACATTAGAAGAAATGAGCTGTTCTATCTAGGCAGCATCTCTCTATCAGAGATATCTTGTGGACCAAAGTGCACAAACAGAAACTGTCAGTGCGAAGGCATTAGCTGTGCGTAACTAGAGGCTGAAGCGGAGGGTCCAAATGAAATAAGAAATGAAACATTCAGCAGACCTCCCCAGTGCAATGTGTGGCAACATGATACATTTACTTAATTAGAATACAAATGCCTTTTGAAGTTATCCTCACAATGTGTCTGCTCAATTTGTAATTCCAATTAATTTGACCCAATTTATTTATGTCCCCACATGCTGAGCCTTCAGATACAACAAGACAGCAGAAAATGCCTTTGTAGAACCTGATTATAAAAGCATTGCATTATTCCAAGACTTCAGTTCAGGCAGTGCAAGGTTCAACATGCTTTATGTAGTACAACAATCCCTTGTTTTTAGGTTTCTACATACAGTGTATAGCATGCTCATTCAAAGCTTCTCATAAGGACCAGAGGGACGAGCTTCAATTCCATGCTTCAGAGTTTATCAATGATCAAACCTGCATTTTAGGACGAGTGACAGGCACATCACTCATCCCACAAACAGCATCTCTTGAATATGTATGCTCAGCTAAGCTTGTTAACATTCCCACCTAATCCTGACCAGACAGGTGAAGTGCACATGTGAAGCCTTAGTTACCCCATGGACTAATCAAACAGAGCTAAAGAAAGGTCACCAGAGTGACACTGATGGGCGACTGACATTCTTGGTCAGCACTGTTTCACTCCCGCAATCGCTCTGATGAGCAGTGTACAGTTCCTGAAGAATTGCTTTAATAATTCCCTCTCCGCTCAATGCAAATAAGCTCTCAGCAGGCCACAAGCTGTTTATGGCCATCGTGTTTGCCAAGTGATTTATTCTGCATCAATTTATGCTGAAACATTTATCACAGCATCTGTCACGGGCAACTTGAAGCTGGTGGCTTGTTATGATGTCAATACTTTAACAGTCTTATTAGTGTATGAAAGGCATAATTGTAAATCCCATATAATGCAGAGTTAAATTTAGATCCATCAACATGATGTTTGTGCAGGATGTTTTCCTTCAGAACCTTGTGGCTTTGTATGTCTCAGCTGGTAGATGACGCACAGAAATAAAATAGGTTCTTTTATCTCCCATGCAAATTGAATAAATCATTTTTTAGCTCATATGAGACATGAAGCTGCGTGACTTATCCAGTTAGTACAGAGATTGTCTTAATTACTTCTAACTATAAATTAAACTGTACTAAATGTGAAATATCATGAGACAAGGGTTTAATTTTTAACCTCCTATCCTGATATCAAACCCACAAAAAGGTGAGGATCTACGTTGTGGCAGAACCGTGCCATCACAATCTGTGATTACATCTTGAGGTTGCTTTTTTTTAAAGATGCTGTTTGCCTCAATGATGACTTGACATGTGCTTAGGTGCTGAAATTCTTTTTGTCTTGTGCCTATGCTGACAACAGTGTTCTGGCTGAGACTGTTGCCCAACTATTACTCAACATGTTCTCCTGCCACTATTGTCAGATGATGACAGTTGACACGCTATAAGTCCTTTGGCATCACACAGGGAAAATAATGATTCCTCTTTGGTGTCAGCATTTGATGCTGTGGGAATGATGGCAGCAACAATCATACAAGCTCGGTTTTAGTTGTGACATCAGGGTTTGGTTGAGTTTAGGCACAAAAAATAACCTCTGAGTTCAATAGAAAAAAACACATAAAAGATAGAACAACAATTGTTACAACATACAGTAGCTCACACTGAACATGAACTTATGTCTCCTGTGGGAAAGTCCAGCATGTTGCTGACCCCCCATTCAATCACACCTCCTCCTCCCTAAGGGAACATTGGGCTTATTATACAACATTATTGTCTAAGCGTGGAATGAAAATGGAAGGAGAACGGTCTGCATAATCACGTAATAACATTATGTCAGTACAAAAGAAACTTTTTAGTGTACAGTGAGTAGGTTTCACAAGACATGCATATAGCCACAAATGTTTATACATACGTGCCATCACAAGTCAGAACAATACATTGGAAGCTACAACAAACTAATCACTAATTTGTCAGTGGGAAGCTTCAATGTAAAGCAGCAGCAGAGGACATATTCAGTTTACATCAGTGCTAACTTGATACAGTTGTGCAAAACACATTTGCAAAAGCAGTGTCACCTTTGAAGGATTTTTGTTTATGAAAAGACCAGAAAGTTGGAAAAGTTGGAAAAAACTAAGCACAAATCTCATGTTTGTGTGCTTTTGTGGAAATATGTTTTGAAATTACCTGCCTTCTTCTCTTTCTTTGTAGTTAGACAATTTGCTCACTACTGCCACTCCAGTATGGAGGGCTAAGGATGTCATGTTTGGAAAAAATACCTTCAGAGCAATAGTCTTGACTAAAAATCTGTGTTAGGCACGCCCACTAACTTTTATGGGCAAAGTTGACAGATAAAATCAATTCCTGATGTACAGCAACACAGACCGTGAAATAATAATATAATAATAATAGTGAAATAATTATATATACTTTTTGTAATGAAATGAATATGTTCAGTTACTTACATATTATATTATATATTCCATAAATTATGTTATGAGTATTGGATCTGTATCAGTATCGCCGATACTGAATCAATGTAAAAACACGAACAAACTCACAAACTATGAACAAACTAAAATGACACTGTTAAATTAAGATCCAGATACAGGATATCGCTCTTGAACCAAGAAGCAATAAGACAGCAAATGAAACCCCTGTCACATAAATTGCTTTAAAAACACAACCAAATGCACAAAACATAGAAAAACACCAGTGTTACACTAAGTGAATTTAGATCCAGGATACCGCTCTTCAAACTAGAGACAATCACAATTGGTGCCACTACTGAATTATTTCTGCATTTTATGGCAAACTGGGGTGCCACAAAATGCACCCCCCTAAAAATTAAATTTTTGATTGTACTAGAATTGAATAATTTTGAGAGTGAAGTTGTAGGACTGATGCTGGTTAGTGGTGTAAATTTCATGGAGGTGACACTCTCCTAGTGGGAGATAGGACCGGGTGCATTTTCTGGCATGGGTGCGCAGTCTCTGTCTTTTGATCAGGACGGAATTGTTACGTTGTACTGAAATGTATTTTTGTGAAATACGCGCTACTATTACTAACGTGAAACAATGCTGTTTACTGTGCTTGGCGGAGATGCAGGAGGCCCGAGCCCCACACCAAAGCCCCCCATCTATCACCATAAAATACGCTAGATGTAGTAGAAAAGATATATAATATCGATACCATCGTGCTAGTACCGATCTAATAACAATACCAACTTGGTATCGATACTATCGATGGATCGATCCGCCCACCACTAGTATTTAATGTTTGTTATAATGATTATAATGAGACTCCCTTAGAAGCGCAGAGAAGCGTGATTGAATTGGCTATTCCCTTTCTGACTGCACGATCATCTTTGGAGGTTTTTGAAAGTTGATTAGTTTCTGCAGATTGTGTTCTGTGTTGTGGCCTCTACTTTCTGGTTACACCTTAGCTTAACCATATGCCGTAAACATAGAATGCATTGATATATTCTGACCCAGAGTGTTAGGGATGCATTGTTCATTAAAGCCACGTAATACATGAAAACTTTAAATACGTTTTTATGGCATCGATCTGCTTAATTACAAATGCACGGCTGGAATCTCTGGGAGCTTCTGTCACACCACATGTACTTAATAGTTACATCCACTAACATTTTATCTCCCGTGTGATCCTCCTGGGTTTTGAGCTGTGAAGTCCATTTTTGTGAGCCTGTGCATGTTCTTGTGTGTGATGTGCTTTGTGACAGTCCATAGAAATTAAAGAGACACACGATCATCATTGTGTGTGTGTGTGTGTTTGACCTCTCTGCGTCTGTTCCACACGCTGAGCCGTGGCACTTTATGGGCGGATCATCATCAATCATGAATGAAAAGTTGTCTTTTTTTCTCCCCCTGTCCCTCCCAGGCATTTGACCTTTCCCATAGTTTTTCTTAGAGATTTCTTCCTACTGTGACATCTTAATAAAAGATAACGTGATCTTCTTGGCGATGAGGCAGATATACCCTCCAGAGAGCGCACATATTACAGTATAAGCTTCACCATACTAGCACTCTACATGTTGAAAACAGTTCTCCCAGGAGGCTCATGTGACAGCTCTCAGAAGCACCACCATTTGTTCCCTGCACACAGAGACAGGAGCCTGCACTGGTCAACAAAGGAGACGAATCTAATTCACAAAGAAAAAACTAAATCGAGATTATACCGTTAAAGTAACGAATCAGTACAGCCAGGATATATCAACCATATTATATAATGTACTTTACATTAATAACGCTAATGCTGTGCAGCAGTCAGATTAGAATTACATGGTGAAAGTTACAGTAGACAAGTAGACTTGTTGAGAAACACATTTATTTGATGAAAGTGTGAAGTGTGAACAATGGGAAACAGTGATGAGATTGATTAGACCCCAACATGACATCACTTTCTGAAGGTATTCAGGGCATGAGCCGTGCAGGACCATCTCCCTCTGTATAGACACAGGTTGAGATGAAGACTAAGGTGTACAAAAATAACTGAGGATCAGCATGGATTATGTAACATGGAGCAGGGTTTGTGCCAGTGTCTGTCAGGTCCTGTGGGAAAAATCAGGCTCTTTATGGGCTCAGTTTATTCACTTTGCTCACCAACTAGTCAGAAATGATGTTTGTCTGCAGCTTGGAGCTGAGCAGGTACCGTATGCTGGGGACCTGTTTCTGTATGAATTCAATCTGAATTAGTGCACACTTTAACCAACCATTGCCTTAAAACTGTTAATAATGGCTCAGTTGTTCCAGAGCAGGAAATTAATTACCAGATGTGTTACAAAAGAATATTTTCAGAATATTGATTAACACATGATAACATGATGGATTTGCTCATGCAGATTTGTTGCGTATCAGTTTAACCCTTTGGATAAATGTCTGAAGATTGAATCATGGCAACTGGACTTCTTTCTTCCTTTGGATAAATGTTATACAGTTACAGCAAGATACCTTATTGGGTCCATTGGGCTGATTGTTCCCTCTGAAATGACCTGCACATAACCTGAATTAGCCACCTTGGCCTCCTCTTTCTCCAGTAGCCCTCCCCTGTGGAGACACTGCTACCTGTTTGCCCCGTCCCGCTGAGAACTGGCCTGCTGTGGCCTTATTCCTGTGGAGGAGTAGCGCCGGAGAAGCTGGCAGGACTTCCCAGCTCCTACGTGCTGGGGGCCAGACATCAGCTCTTCCCCCGAGAAAGCTCTCAGTGGGCATGGAGAACCTGCTGAGGCTCTGCCTGTACCCCCTCTCTTCAGTTGCTCTTTTCCCCCCTTGTGGGAGTAATCCTGGATTGGCAGCGTACCAAAGCTTAGACAAGAGTAGAACTTGTTTTTTGAATGTTCAGAGGACAGGGATTAATCTGTACCTGTCCAGCTCCTGTCTTTTTTCTCAATATTAGCAGGCTGGAGATTGAAATGTAGACTCAAAAGACATTTGGGGAAAGCAAAGAAGCAGCAAAGTGATGGACAGTAAGCACAAAGTGAAACAGAATCAACCATAGAAATCAGTAATAAGATGAGCTTCTGCTGTAAGCAGCATATTTCACTGATGCATCAAGTGAAGGTCAATCCTCTCAGTTTGCTCCTGTTGCAAACGAAGTTAAATCTGTCTGAGTCTAATCTAAAAAGCCTAGTATATTACCAAAGTTTCACACTGAGAGCTGTAAGGCTCACAATAGATGATAAAGGACGGGCAGAAAATATAAAGGCCATCAAAGCTTTATGTAACCATGGCTGAATGTGGTCAGTGTTAAATCTCCAAGGTAACTTCGGGAGGATAAGAGAGATGAAGCTTCTTTATTATAGTCTCATTTGACAGAGACTTTTTTACCATATCAGTCAGGCCTCTCACTGATTTCATACTCAAGCAGTCATACAAGTGTGATGGCATGCAAACATCCAGACAGTACAAATTCACATGAAATGGAAAGAGAGAGACACAGGGTCAGCATGACTGCCCATCCATAAATCCATGTAATGAAACAGGCTTGTGAAGTGGAGTCACAGCATGCTCCTTTCTGATTGGTCAGCCCGTCAAAAAAGAGGACAGCCCACAGATTCTAATCTTGTCCTAACCTGACATTCGCTGTCCACAACTATTAGATCCGTTACTAAATCCTATCAAATATATTACCATCTCTGAGCAGAGCTTGCCACCTGCAGTCTGTCACCATTAAGTCTCTTGGTGAACATACCGTGTTTGCGTCAGCATTAGTGCGAGAAGGAATCAGCGCGGTGCTGAGCCAGGATTAGGGCTGCCGCGGGATGGTGGGAAACATCAACAGGAATTCTACTGCAGTGATTTCCCAAGGCTGTGAGGGCCCCAGTTTTAAGCCCAGACAATAAAATCATGTTTATGCGTGGAAGTGTTTATGTGCGTGTCCACAGATGTGGAGCAAGAGAAAAAAAAAAAACTTCAAAAAACGGGTAGAGTCTGTCAGTTCCCCACAGAGGACACTGGTTGTAAAGCCAGATTTTTGATTTTGACACTGTAAAATCTCATAAGTTTACTTATACAGCAGTTTAGTTTAATGTTTGGCGTTAGCTTTGTCGGACCTATATTACAGTAAACTATCACCTTTTCTTTTATGAAAAGATGATGTTTCTCCTCGATACTTCAGTAATGTCAAATGTATGTAATGTAAAGTGTTCTTATCTTGGGAAAAAAAGAGCTTGTTTTTGAGTGATTACAAAATAATTCAGTGTTTAGTAAGATCACATTTACAAAAGGATTGAAGGAAAAGTTTGAAGGATAAGGGATTACTTTTGATGAACATCATTTTTATTTTGATAAATTATCTAATTATTTATCTATTTAGCTGTCCGTTCAATGTGTGTGCTCAGAAAGAGAACAGAACCCTCCAGTGGTTGGATGCTGTCTGGATCTGTGTTGGTCTTGGAAAGTTGCATTGATGTTCATGTGGGTCTTTACCATGCCTCAGAGACCTTTCACACATGCACATCTGTGCACACATGGGACAAACAACCGGATGATTGGGGAGAGTATTTAGCTGAATTTGACAAAAGGCAGAATGCATTATAATCATTTACCTGTAAAAAATAATAGAAAAAAACTTTAAAGGGCAACTTTGTGTCTATTTAGTGTTTGGTGTGCGACTGTGGCACAGTTGATGGTCCACAAACCACTAAGGTGGTTCAACTCCCAATTCCTCCAATTCCTGGCCACATGTTGAAGTGTCCCTGGACACTGAACCCTCGACTCCTAAAATGCAGCTAACCCTAACCCTTTGTTTCTATTCAGGTTCAAATTTAAAAATAAAGTCCTGATAGAATCCATGTGTTACAATCTTTCTTTGCCATTTCCACAGGGAGTGTCCATTTACTTAGTAACTTAGGAACTTAGGTCTTAGCTGTAAGGATGAGCAGGCTTTTATAGTCGGACTTGCTGTTTTGCTCATCATTGTTCATCTTTTAATTACTTCTCTTGTTATTCTCTGCCTGTGTTTAAATGTCTTTATTGTTTTAAGTGCTCTTTTGCTTAGACTGGATTAAATCGAATTGTTTGTCTATTGGTCGGATTTAATTTTCTTGCCTGATTTCATTACATTTATCACTACTTTACTTCCATTACTAATATAAGCACCTTGTAATTGTGTTTTGATTGCTACAAAGTTATTACAACCTCCAGCGAACACTGAGACTGAGTTGGTGTAACTCCATCCCCTGCACAATTGTCTTAGTCTAAACCTGCAGCATGTGAATCATTCCTGCACCTGTGCCAAGTTATTACAGTGGGAAGAGCCACAAATACAATTATGGTAATGGGGCGCAGACAGTGGAGAGGATAATTGCACATTTTTTGGATGAACATGACTTGAGTCCCAGTCCACATCTGCTGCTCGTCTCTCATCGTCTGCGTGGCTTTCTCTTTTTTTCTGAGCCCAAATGAGACAACTTTGATGGAGAAGACAATAAAATCTCAGCATCAGCTCTGTGACATGAAGGAGAGCATTTATCAATTAAAGAGGAGCTGACTCTCCGTCTTCTTATTCATTGATATTAGGACCTGTGTATGTTTGTCTATAACTGCCTCTGCGCTGTCAAGTCAACAACTGTGAATGAAATATACCACAATAACAACAAGTCAACATTAAAATTGAGTAGGACTCGTCACAGAATGAGAGAAAAAATGGGTCTGGTGTGGCAAAGACCCATCTCTAGCTCACTTGCAACCTGAGTTTGTTTCCTTTGATTCAGCATTCAAGGAGAAAGCCATTAGTCAATCCCGGAGAGGCAGGACACCACAGGAGTGAGTTATGTCCTGCATCATTTTCCACAGAAGCAGGACAGATTAGTTTGCTACACCACTCACTGTGACTATGTAGTAGACTGACATGTTAAAAAATGGCATGAGCCTTCTTGTTTGACTCAGCACAGGTGTTGTCGGGAAAAGATAAGGGTATATTAGTTCATTTGCTAATCATGTTATAGTTTGTTTTATAAGGCTTCAAATTACTTGGGAGAGGAGGAAATTAAATTATTATCAATAAAAAACAATAATCCATCCATCCATTATCAACCGCTTATCCGAGGTCGGGTCGCCGGGGCAGTGCCTAAGCAGGGAAGCCCAGACCTCCCTCTCCCCGGCCACCTCCTCCAGCTCCTCTGGGGGGACCCCAAGGCGTTCC
>JAUYWH010000013.1:17860849-17877333 GCA_034779795.1 Ctenopoma multispine
ATCTGTAGTCAAATGCTCTACCACTGAGCTATACCCCCAGACAGTGATCCAGGTTTGTCATTATTGCCAGCTCAGTACATAGACACAGCAACGATCAAATAAATACAAAGCGGATTCCGAAAAAAGTTGGGACACTAAACAAATTGTGAATAATAACTAATAATAACTGTGAATATATTCAATTGAATACACTAAAAAGACAAGATATTTACCGTTCAAACAAATAAACTTTACTGATTTGTTTTCTAAATATTCACTTTTTTTATTCTTTATAATTAATCACTTTTTATATTAATTTGATGCCTGCAACAGGTTCCAAAGAATTTGTGACAGGAGCATGTTTACCACTGTGTTACATCACCTTTAGTTTTAACAACAGACAGTGTTTGGGAGCTGAGGGCACTAATTATTGAAGCTTTGTAGGTGGAATTCTTTCACATTCTTGCTTAATGTACAACTTCAGTTGCTCAACAGTCCAGGGTCTCCATTGTCACATTTTGCACTTCATATTACCTCACACAATGTTAATGTGAGACAGGTGTGGACTGCAGGCAGGCCACTCTAGTATCTGCATTCTTTTACTACGAAGCCACACTGGATGGCAGCATACGTTGCTCCTGTTGTGGGGTTTCCCAGGCCAAAATACTCAAATTCGATCGATGAAGAACTCAGTTCGATACAGGTGCCGATTTATTTATTCTTTATTTATCCAGGCAAGTCATTAAGAACAGTTTCTTATTTACAATGGCAGCCTGAATGATGAACAGATGAAGCAGCAAACAGAGTTTATTACTATATCTCAGAGATATAGCAACAAAGTGAGTCACATTTTCAAAACTCTAAACACAGTAAATGCAACATCAGTCTTTTGTGGGCTATACCATTAATACAATTCATGTTGTTTTTGCATAAAATGCAGTCATTTAACATGTTTTAAAAATGCTTACATTTTCTGTACAAACAAGCTTACCTAATAACAAAATTCTGGATATTTTGTGTCTTATTCACAAATGCTTGCACACAGCAGGTCAAAAACGAAAACCTAACGTTCAAAACCTTAAATATATCAGAAAATGCATAGTTCTGCAAAAAGGCAGGTGAAAAGCCATTACTGTAATACATCTTTTTGGTACAGATCAAATAAAATGCAGTAATAGACCTACAACTGATTTAAATCCTAGTTGGAGACACAGCAAGGTGCTGTCAATGACATGGACACATAAAAAAGGCTGGACTGAGTTTTGTCAATGTGGCCATAGGAGCAGAGTGACAGAGAAAAGAAAAATCAGTTTTGTGTTTTGTTTTTTTCCCCTTGTGTGGCTGTTTTTGTATATGTGTATTTTTACACATATGGGACCAGGGTTATTTATAGTATGTTTATAATTACGGTCACTCTTTTTTGAGTTAGGCTATAATTTCATGTCCCTAATAAAATAAACCTTTACAGCAAGACTATCACAGACTCTTTTCTTGTGTATTCTACATTCCATACAGTATGTTACAGTAATATCACTGAAAGTTAGTTTCCAAAAATGCACAAGTCCAAATGTAGTGAATAACAGTAAAAATGAACTGACTTATAAGAAAACAACAGATGTTATAATGTCTGTTGTTCACTGTAAAATATTACATGTAGTACTGTGTCTGTAATGCCATCAGCTGTTAGTGTTTTGACAGTGCTTGAATAGAGAGTCTGTGCTAATGTTCTGAAGGAATGATTGGATACTGAAGCAGGTCTGCTGTGTTTTAACAGAGTTAGTGTATGTAGGAAAATGCAGAGTTGGTATTTAGTTAAGAAAATGTGCTTTTGAACAGGAAATAAACTGTTTGGCTATTTGTATGAGGTAGATGTGATGCTGTATTTAGAGTTTTGAAAAAGTATCTTAAGCATTGGTAAATGCTTAGCAGTCGTAAAAAACTTTAAATAGCTTAGACTTGACCTTGGCATTGTTAGCACCGCGCTCTAACCAAATAAGCTAACCGGCCAAAAAAATAACGCTTTTTATGATTGGCTGTGGAATGTCATATAGTCAATGAAATCTTTTTGAAATATACAAAATTCCTAAATACACATAGATACTAAAGTGAGATTATAAGGTTCTTTTATTGATCTGTGTGTGTGTGTGTGTGTGTGTGTGTGTGTGTGTGTGTGTGTGTGTGTGTGTGTGTGTGTGTGTGTGTGGCTGATGAGCAACAGGTGGCGGTGCTCTGTGATTCCCTAAATTGTTTCCTCCAGACTGGAGAAACTGATGACATCACCTAAACTCCAGTTGACAGATTGTCTCTGCTGTGTCAAACAGTATCATAGTTGCTGTATAGAAGAAGTGCTGCGTATGTTGTGTCTAGCTCTGACTTAGCTGGAAAGGACACTAAAATACCTAAAAACACAAGTATCACAGATATGAAGAACTGTTCAAGACTCTGTAGTATTTATAGGTTTATAGGATTTGTTTTGTACAACAGGTCAGATCACCTTGAGTTTTGTTTTTTAGTTCAGCTGAGGCACATGTTCAGATGACACAGGTGGATTTGATGTGGATTTGTTTCAAAGTTTGGATCAAATCATCAGAGATCCAATGATCTTCTGAAAATATCCCACTGTCACTGTGATAGTGGGGAAAATGTTATTAGAACTAAATTAGTGTCAGAAGTTAGGTTAAGCAAAGAGAGGTTTTCTCAGAGGATCAATCTATCAAACTCTGTTCACACAGAGATTGGAAAGCAATTTCATCACAAGTACAACATTTGCTAAATAAAGATTACAAGACTCTAATCAGCAAAAGTGCTGTTAAAAGAAGCTTTAAGGCGCAGGACAGGAAACAAAGTCGAACACTGCGGTGGAACACTGCGACCAGAAGTCGGGAGGTGGGGTCAATGCAGGTTTGAGATTTATGGCTTTAACAGAAGAGTGTATATAAGGAGAGGAGACACCAGTGGGTGAGAGAAGGAAATCAAATAAAGGTGTGGATCAAATGTGTTGTCCGTCTCGTTGTAGTTACTTATTACAATAGTGTGGTGCACTGTGGTGCTCAGTATTTTCAGTAAATAGCATACACTCACTGTACATTAGAGCTACTGGGGTTATTTAGATGATGATACATGATGATTCTCTTCTCTTTTATCTTTTTTTTTCTTTTGTATATTACCTGTTGAGGTTCAAAGTTTAGTGAGGTAACAGCAAAAGGTGATATTTAAACACTGCAGACTACTGATTGTATATCCACAGTATGATACTGAGGACCTCCACACAGTGTAAAAGCAGTACATGTACACAGACCCATGCACGCACACATTCCCACCCTCACACATGCAGTTTTCTGCACAGGGCTGGAATCGCTGTTTTCTGCTAATTGGTAAAACAACTCAAGAGTTCAAATGTGCATCAAGCATATTGAGGCCTGCTCAGCACCACTGTTTTATCTCCCTCCACCCACTACAGGGTAAAAAAGGAAAAAAAGAAAAGTAGAGACAAGCACAAGAAATAAAAGATGTGATAAAGGAAGATACACACGGAAAATAATCAAAGAAGATTCTTTCATTGTGCCTGCAGACTGGAACAAAATAACAAATACAAGAGGGATACAAATCAGATGAAAGACTTGTGACTGTGGCTCATGGTAACCAGGGGGACCCTCTCACGATTTGGCAGAATAAAACAAGCTAACATATGAGGTGAACCATATTGGATTGCGTAAAGTAAAGGTCAGGTCTGGAACATGTTGGCAGGAGAGAGCCCACCTTCAACCTGCTTTCCAGCTTGTTATGCATCAATTTTTATTCGGCAAACATTCCTCCGTGACAGTTGACCTTATCTCAGCACCCTGAAATATGGGCGTCAGAGCACTTGATAGAAAGCAAATTCATTTTATGAGCTGTACTGTAATATGTGGAGTTAATCCACAGCTAAATGTCAGGTGAAATGCTGGTTGAGGGTTTTTTCCTTCGCACTCTGATGGTGTTCTAAACAATATGTTCCACCTGATGAGGCTCAATCCATATGCCTGGATTTAATAACTCTCTTGACTCACACCTATTGTGAGACTGATTTGTTGCTTGTAAAATGTCATTTGTTTCTTCGGCTCATTTGTATAAATCCTGTATGTGCCACATTAAGATGTAAATGTAACATGTGCAGAAACACCTGGAAATAATAAAGTAAGAGTTTGCATCACAAGTTCGCATTGCTTCAAAATGCATTTGTTTCTTTCTAAAAACATATGTGTGTTTGTGTATGGTTATTTGAACTGCAGGAAACTCTGGATTGCACAATTGCGAGTGTTTGTTTGTATTGGTAGCCTTGCCATCGCATGTTAGAAACATCATTAATAAGATTTAAGTACTTCCCCACAGGTCGTCTGACATAATTTATCATTGGTCACTAGTGCCCGAGGGCAATTGTGAGCATTTTGGTGATGTTACATCACATCACATGAAGGTTTAGCAGTATGGGCCACTGCAACTACATGGCCATTACCTTAATGTGATTTATAGGGTCATTATATTCTAGTTAGATTTGGAGGGGGAAACAGTGAACAAGGCACTGTGAGACAGAAAACAATCTCAGAATAATGCTGAATAATAATGTAACACTGCTTTAAATAATGTACTATTTGGCCTTTACAAGTAGTCAATCACCGAGAAACACGAGGCCATGTGAGACTATGATCCACATAAAAAAAAGTCTCCATTCACAACAGAAGAGTGTGCGTCACAGGTCTGAATTTGTTTGGCAATTAGATGTCACCCACTGTATATAAATAAGAACAACAGCAATGTTTCCAGTTTATTCCTTTTTCAAGTCGTGATCTTCAGGTACTCTGAAGGTCCACACACCATCCAAAGACATGCAGTTTAGTTTAATTGGTGATTCTACATTGCCCGTAGCTTTTAGTGTGAATGTTTGTCTGTCTCTGTATGTCAGACCTGTGACAGACCTGTCCACAATGTACCCCGCCTCTCGCCCACTGGCAGCTGGGACAGACTCCAGCACCCCCGCAAGAGGAAAAGTGGTTAGGGTAATGGAGGGATGGATGGATCCACAGCCCCCTGGTGGTCTGTGAAGCCACTGCAGGTGATACTGCAGGAGGATTCGGGTTGGGAGAAGTGACATCATGTCATTCAACCAACAAGCGACAAATTGTATTCACCTATTATCAATTAATTATGTACTATGCATGTGCTGGCAAATATCAATAATAGCTCAGAAGGAGTTTTTCTACTACCTTCTTGTAGTGGGTTTATCAGAAATGATCAAGGCTCTCTTCAATGACACGCAACATTGTGAAACTGAATTTACAAACCCATCCGAACCTGCTTTAAATATGAATGTTAATGTCAAAACCATGAGGCTATGTGTTTGGTGTTTTTCTTGTAACTGTTTTCTTTTTTTTTTACCACTGTTTAACTATAGTTTTCCGCTTCTGTTTCAGAAATCCACTATCCATCAGACTAATCTATTCTAGTCTAGTCAGGAAAGAATCCTTTCCAACCGAAGATGTATAAAGACAAAATGAGGAAATCCAAGTCCAACAAGAATGTTCTCTCCTTGGAATTACATTTAAATGCATGCAAAACACCAAGAACACACACATAGAATCTCCTCTGGTGTTATCGTTGGAGCCTATCAGACAGAATAAAGTGGAATTGTTGGCATTTGTTCATTTCAAACAGAGGAGCAGCAGCATTTGTAACTGATGCTCCACAATCAACGCGTGTGAAGCGGAGCAGGGGGCCTGAGAGCTCAGGGATAGTTTCCAGACAAGATGCGTTCGCTTTTATCATCTTCTGTTGTCAGCGAAGTTGCAACATCTTTGAAGGCGGAGGGCTGCAATATCTGGAGCAAGTTAACAAGCTGCTCCACTTGACTTGAAATCTAAGTTGACACAGATGTGTCCAGATGTTGTGACCAGGATCCTTTGGGTATCTTCACACGTAGACAGTGTCTTTTTAGTGGAGAGTTCTCTGAATTGTTGATGCTTGTGAATAGAAATTGTAGAATAATTAATAAACGCCACTTCCTCTGGGACGTCGTTTCATGTTATAGTTCAAACCATTAATTATTCAAACACATTCTTTATATTAATTTATTTATACAATAACCAAAGGTTAACTCCATGAGGATTCATGTGCTCACTGGCATTTTGTGGGATCAAATTATTATTTTATCTTCTTTATCAAAGCAGATAATTGAATAATGGCTTTTCTTTCAAGCTGTGGACCAGTCGACCTCTGTCACCATAACAACCGGTAACAGAATTGGTTACCACCCATCCGCGTTCAACTTCCACAATGGATCTGTTTTCAGCGAGGAGCCACGAGGGCTCTGCTCTGTCTTAATTAGCACTGAAGTGTGAGGAGGAGAGGAAGTGCTTCTCTGGGTGAGATATCTTTATTCATAGGGGCTTTACTGTGACTGGCATGGCCTCAAGACATCCCAACCTCTTTCCTCGGGAAGTCCGCCAGATGTTATTGATATTCACAAATGGCTAAAATTTGCATCTTGATGTTCTAAAGGAGAGAGAGGGAAAAAAAACCCAGCTCGTCCAGATCATAGCAGAAGGGAGGAAGCTGGGTAGGCGGGTTGCCTTGTGTTGAATAAACAAAATTAGTCTGTGGGTAGAGGTTTGTGTGACAGGGAGTTTGACTTTCCCTTCTTCACGGTGATATGGTGCATTGCAACAGGCTTAATATGCACTTCCATCTGTGGAATATTTTTGCCTGTTTCTTGATTAGTTTGCAGCAGTGGTCGATGGGAAACAGAGATAGGGGCTGGTGAGGGGTGGAACTGTGCATTATGCATGTCTGCCATGTCCCATGCCATGCTTTGATAGTCACATTTGCTTTCTCTTAGCCCTGTTTGTTTTTGTTGTTTCTCTTGGTCGGGTGGAAAATCCGCAGTGTACGCAGCTGTGGACTGTGGTTGTACGGATGACAAACAATGATCCACCCAAAAAATAAACAAAGGGTTTTTTTTTCTGAAGAGCAATCGCATTGTTGAAGAGAGGAAGAGGAAGACACAATATGTCTAATAAACTAAACTCCAGACCGACTGGGGGCAATCAACCAAATTAATGAGCAATGCATTGACAACGGGCTCAGTCTGGATGCTGTAATGTCATCCTAATCAGTGGCCAGGGAGGAAAAAGCTCCTCTTTAAAGACTAACACGAGGAATATGGATATTTTCTATTAATTTCACAGTGGTTCACCAGATCTCACAGGTTTCTGCTTTCATATACTTGTTTATAAGATGTTTATTCACATGGGCGTCTCATCGCAAGCTATTGAAGAGCCACAGTGTGTGTTCGGGTGTATTATTATTAGGTTAAGAGCCAGGCACAGACAGGATATCAGGTGGCCTTTTAATTACTCCTCTGGTAGGGGAGGCAGGCAGTGGACAAAAAAATGACAGATGGATACTTTGACTTCACTTATCAAGGTCTAGTGATCCAGAGGACCTTGAGAGTCCTTCTGCCTAACAATAGAAAGCCTCCTGGAAGAACAGAAAAGTACTGCAGGGAGAAAGAGTGCGAATATGAAAATACAGCCTCGAGTCTACACCTTCAAGCAGCCGTGCCCCCTTGACCCGCATACCAACTCAAAACATACGCACAGCCTTTCCCGTGGCGACGCCCGCTTCCCTGGGCCCAGAAACGCGAAGCAGCTGGCCATCCATCTGGGCTTCATCAGTTGCCCTGGAGAGCCAAAACAGTCCCGACCGTGGCAGACCTGGCACCCGTTCCACATTATCGACACCACCACACTCCCCTCCTTTTTCCACCGTGGCTATGCCTTGCTAGCACAGCACCCACAAGCCCTCGCCTGGCGTCCCAAAGCCACAGCAAAGAGCCCTGTTACGCTGCATCATTCAAAAGGCTGCTGCTGTAACTGTTCTTGTTGGAGCAGTATACAAAACTCTCATATAGTAAGCATGTGAGAATGTGAGCAGTAATTAATGTGGTTGTCATCGTAAGGAGGAACTCAGACAAAACATGGGGCCCACAGTCTCAATGGGCTATTAATGATAGTGATCATATGTAAGTTCCCCAATGGAAATGCACAGTGAGAACGGGAGACAGAATGTTAGAGAGTGTAGTCAAGTTTCCATCCAAATGTCATGCTAGTTTCCACCAAAAACTCTGTGATATGAACACTAACAGCTGGTGGCGCTAATTATCCAGTTCCAGAGAGGACAATGAGATGGTATGATTAAAAGAGCTCCAGTCAAACCTCAAATGGTGTAAAGTAATATGATTAACCTGAAGGAAACAGAGCATGTCTGCTTTTATGTATTCTTATCAGATCCAGTGATGTAACTGTAGGTCATTTCAGTCACATGCTTCTTAACATACATGAAAGAAATGTTGGTTAAAATATGTCTCATGTCCCACGTGATTAACCTGACATCACTAATGCTGTCAACAAAATTGCAGCGTAGCAGCCCACAAAATGACACTACTTATTGGCTATGTCCTGAACTGGTATCCAGACGTATTATGTACAACTGGCATCAGCTAAAATAAAGCTGATCAAAATGTGATCCTTTATTTATTGTATTCTACTCTTTTTCACTGCAGCAACAGAGATGGACAAATGTGTGAATGGAAAAACATATTTGGGCACAGGTGAGCAACTCTATGCTAAATTGCAAAAATCATGATCATCAATAGTAAATACGAAAACATTCAGCTACAGGCTTCTCGTTTTTTCCAGTGCTGTAATTGCATTTACTGATCAAAATGACAAATGTTGTTGGTCACTAATGAACAATAATTCAGGAGTTTCTCAGTGTATGTTGATGTGGTCATAGACTTTACTTTACTTTACTTGCCAGACGCTTTTATCCAAAGCGAGTTACAATGAAATACAAGGAAATAAATTGTTTTTTGTGAAAGAATATGCTCTTAACAGTGTGCTTGTTTTTTGTTGTTGTTTTTTTTTTGTTCCTAAAAATTCAGTGGAGTGATACATCGCCACTCTCTGGGTTTACAACCAGGGCTTTAAATTTGAGTAACCTCTTCATTCTCTCTGTAAATGTCAACATGTCTGCCTCTAAGGCCTGGAGACAACATTATGTTCATGTACTAGAAACTGACAAGAAAATTTACACAAAGCAGTGAATACTGTACGTGTGTGTGTGTGTGTTTACAGTACATCAGTCCATCATAATTCACAGTACTTGGCTTGTTAGGTCTGTCGATCAGCTTACTTTACCGCCTGTTTCCCTTCAGTGTCCACTTCAACCTTTCAAGCTAATCAACAAGGGAAAATAAACTGCTAGAGAACAAGGCAAAATCTGCCATGTGCCATTTGAAAGAACCACAAAAAAAAATACAGAACACAAGAAACAAAACCCAACTGGAACTGAGTTAATGTCTATAATTTATAAAGAAAGACCAGAAAAAGAATTTACTACTTTAATTGCATCTATAAGCTCCAACCAAACTGATTAAACAAGAAGGCGTACTGTTGTACACTGGACGCTGGAAGTAGGCACCTCGGAATAACTGACTATGGCCTTTCGTGGAGTAAACAACTTTTAATCAAAACACAAGGGTCTGAAAATTGTATGGATGGTTTCAAGCCAGGCTTGGCGGAGTTCACCTCGTTGCAGACCAGGAATGTATTTTCCCTCCTTATTTTCTTGGTTCTACATGACTTCCTTTTGATATACACTCCATCTAGATGTCAGGGGAAATACTCAAACACAAACTCCACTTCTACATATGCCTAGAGTTAGAAACCACATGCTCCAACAGTACCTAAAGAAAAAGTAAACTCTACTAATTACTATTGATTGAGAGGTTAAATAGTACTAGAACTGGACATTAATTCCTGCACACCATGAAGGACAGAACTCAGCACAGAAAAATGTTGAGGAGTGAGAAGAAACTTCAAGAGGAAGTTTAATTTTTACAGTCATAAATCACTTGAGATGTATGAGTATGAATAATGGTCTACAAGTGCCCCATTCATGAATTTTGCGCATCATATCTTTCTTTTTTTCTTGGACTTGGTCAGGAAGGACATGGCCTTAGGATTGTTACCGTTTGTGATACTGCAGATGTGGACACAACAGGAATGGCGCTGGTTCTAATAGACTGGAGATCTTTTTTTTTTTTTTCCCCACAGGCTCTGATTAGAGCTGTCTCCAAGGAAACCAGCCTTTTTAGTGTTGCAAATGTGTGAGTGTAAAGTGGGAGTGTTGAAAGAAATCAGGGAGCAAAGAGACAGAGAAACCTAAAGGTTATGATAAAGAACAAAACAGGGGTGCATGTGTGTTCCAGCAGGCATGTGTGTCCAAATTGTGTTTCTTTGATGTAGACACATCTGTGTGGGTATGTTCTCATGAGTAACTACACGCTTAGTCTGTGTGCACTTTGCTCACATTTGTTATAGTCCCTTTCCAGGGGGTTAAGTGTGGGTGTCATCCATGTTTTCCAGGAACGACAACCACAATGGAGACAGCAGAAATTGCCGGTCTGTTGTTAGAGATAAGGTCCAAGTGAAATCACAGGCTGGCAACGAGACAAGAAAAGACATCCGAGGGGGACCAGGCTGTGCTGAGGCATACCCTGGACTTTAATTTCTTTCATGTCTCTCCTAGACGCTTACACAAACACACATAATGCACACACACACAGGCTCACACTGACACAAATATACAGTGCAGGTTTGCGGCCCCTGTGTCTGCTAGCTATTACAGGGGGATATGACCTGCAGGATCAGAAGTATCAGGTTTGAGTAAACTCTACCTGCCAAGTCACTGAAGATGCTGAATATCAAGAGTTTAGAAATACAAATACCTTAAAACATATATATCCAGCCGTACTTTTGTCATGTAGTACATTTGGACGGTGAGAACATTTTCATCATTTTGACTCATGCCACAGCACAGAGTCTGAAATGAGACCATTAAGTGCAGACAGTCAACGTAACTTCAAGGTTTGTTTGAAAATACTGCATAAACCATGTAGGAATTACAGGCATTTTGATTTAAAATTTGTAGCCACACTAACATAATCAGAAATTTAAATAACTGCTCCACCCCAACGTGGGATGGGTTAACATGAAAATGTAATCAATGACAATAAAGCTGTTTCTTCTACTGCTTTTAGCATCCAACTCTGAGCTCTAAACAATTCATCTAGCTGATTTTTGAGTAGTAACATCATCAATAAATACAAGAGAACCAGTTTTTTTGGCAGCCATACAGGCCTACACTATAACACTACCTCCAGCATGCTTTACAGATGAGGTGGTAGTTTCAGATCACGAGCACTTCCTTTGCTTTTCCAAACTCTTTTCTTTCTTTCTTTCTTTTGGTGCCAGTTGGTCTTGTTTTAATCTGTCCACGAGTTGCTGTTGCTCAAGCCCTTTTTGTTATGTACTTTTGGACAAGACCTACTCTGGCATTCTGCTTTTGGGGTTTACCAGTGGTTCATGTCATGTTGTAAACCACAGCTGCTGTATTTACTGAAGTGGCCTTCTTTTCCTGGTTGACTTTGCCACAGATATACCTACCACCTCTTGAAATTTGTTCAAGATCTGATCACACTTTAGTGATGTCCTGGTCGTCAGGACTCTAATTGTTTAATCTAATTCCAGTTACTGATAGCAGCCTGCAGTTACAGTTACTGCTTATGTGTGCATTTATGTTCTCTGTTGTGACAAAGACCAAGCATCAAAATTACTGAGAATAGGCATTTACTTTTCATCTGAAAAGTGACTGCATGCTAAGAATATTGACAAACTGACATATACAGGACAGAATGTGTGTCTTCAACATCCATGAACCACTAAGTGTTCCATTTTCATCAGAAACTGCTCTTTCTTTGGATTTATACATTACCTTAAAGTTTAACACAAGTCACCTGCTGAGCGGTGACAGGTGACGCACAGGTGACATCACTACAGAGCTGCTTCTTTAACATCTGATCGTTGCTCCGCTGAATTAGACAAAATGTACAAGTCTGAGTTAAAACACACGCGACACTGTGGTTTTCATAGCGCTGCTGTGAACACAGGCTTTGTTACCTAATGACCCGAACATCGCCGAAAAGAGCCGAACCTCCGCTGTTAGAAAAAGGTGGATTCTTGTTTTATCACGCAAACGGTGAAAGGGTTTCAGTGATTTAAAAACACGAAGGAGACCAGTGACAGGTTCGGTTTGGAAGGGTAAATAAAAAAATTATTGAAATTAGTTAAATTGACACTTATACAAATTTTTTCAAAGCCAACGGGCGGGAGCCGAAGCAGATGGATGAAAGACCTGCATGCGGCTCCAGAGCCGCGGGTTGCCGACCCCTGGCCTAAACAACAAGGCTATAGAATGTTAAAGTGTGTGGAAGTATCTTAAAGTGCTTTTCAAAGCATACAATGAAATCATTGTTCATGGATTTTTGATTTTTGATAAATCTCAATTTGATTCATTCTTCCATTAGGTTCATACTGTTTTATGTTGAATGCTTAAGCGCATGTTTGTAACTTCTTGAAAAAATCTCTTTTTACAACAGAAGAGTAAAAACACATTTAAAATAAATCTTGACTCAGGATTTCCTAATGGATGCATCAGAGGGTTTTAAACTGCAGTACTCCTGCTGACAGACATATGATCAATAAAATATGTACACTGCCAGTCAAAGAGTGGGACACACATAGAAATGAGCATGTTTGGGAAAGAAAAGCAGATTTCATAACATTAAATTGATCAGAATGAATGTGTAGACATTGTTCATGTTGTAAATGACTATTGTAGCTGAAAACATTTTTTTAGACGGAACATTAACTTAAACACACAGAGGCTTAAATTCTGCAAACATTAGTGCTGTCTTTTAATAGCATGATATGGTTGTTGATACAAATTAATTAATTTAAAAGGATAACTGATCATTATAAAACCATGTGCAATAATGGAAACACAACTGAAGACATGTATCTTTTTATTAAAAACATAGTCATTCCTATGTGTGTCCAGACTTTTAACTGTTAGTGTACATACATATAGACACTGATTATCTTCAATAGTTCAGCTTTTCAAGTTAGGTTTCAGGTAACTATGTCAACTTCCTTCAGACAACAAAAGAACCACACCAGAATTTGCTAGGGAATCCAAGGTGCTGCTAGACCAGATGAGATACATCATTTTCATGTCCTGAACCTACCAGCAGGATCTCATAACAGTTGGAGTCATTGCAATTGGCTTTTTTGATGCTCAGTAGCACAAGCTCCCTCTGGATGTCTGTCTCTAAGGCATACAGAGTCCACAGTACACTTGCAATGTTCGGAATATTGCTCTTAGTCTTACATAAATACTTCAATGAAATACATGTACATGAGTCTCATGGCTTTAGAACCAACAAAAGGCTGAGTAGAAATGTAAGTATAACCTCTCTGGGTCAATGGCAATACTAACCACTCTTCTTTTGCTTCAAGTAGTGTCTCCTCTATTTGGTAAAATCACCAAAAGAGAAGCTGTGATACTGAAGTGAACTTGCCCAGCTTCCCTTGCCCTTCTCCTTAATTTTACCACCGATGCAAAGTGTGCCCCTTGTTATAGTTCAGCAACAGAAATAAACTTGCTGGCTCCCAGACTTGATTCATCTTTCACACAAGAGTGCTTGTTTTGTGGTTTTTCCAGGCCGGGCCATGCACAATTTGCGTTCCACATTGCCGTGGGTGGAAAAAAATACTCAGGCAAGGCAGAGCAATAACGGCAGTCTTCTCTTTCAGCTTCCCTCTCTGTTTCTCTGTCTTTTCTCCTGTTTTTCTCCTACTTGAAGGGACTATAGAGGCTAGCACAGCTGTTTATTTGTTCAAAGAGACTGAAATAGCGTGCATGGGGGTTACAAACCATGGACATGATTGGCCTTTTTAGGATGGTAGATATTTTAAAACTTACATTTACCGTAACACAAAGTTTGTGACAAAACTAATTTACTTTGCTCTTATTTTGAAGGGATGTGTTTGATAATTGAAACTTTAAAAACAAGACTGCTTTCTGTTTTCCTGACGGGGTGATGACGACATCCTGCAAAGCAACTTGCTAATCGAATTTGCAGCTTTGCATGGCAATTTTCACTCCTTGGAGTGACTCTCACTGACTGCAGTGCATTTGCCATCTCCAGAAATTGTCTTTCTCACATTTCAGTGAGGAATAAATTTACACGTAATTCACACCTATAGGATTTTGGCACCAATAATTGTTTCAAAGAATTTTGTGTTTGTGGAACGTTTTCTATGTGATAATATCACCAGTATCATGCTCAGTAATGTATAATTGAATGTGGGCGTTTTATGACATTGACATGCAATGGAAAATAAGCCAATTAGTACTGGCACAGATTGCACTGATTATCGAAAAGGACAGAATGGAGAAGACATGGGAAACATTCTACTTTTGATGAGATACTGCTTGAACTGTATATGTGGGATATTAAAAATGACTTTGGTGCACAGTGCTGTCTCTGCATAATCACTTGTACATCCATCATGTTATGAGCGAAGAGTTTACAGAGGGGAAATAGCCCCAGAATAAATAGATTTCAACAGGAGAATCGAGGGGGGGAACGAAAGGGGTTTGGCAGGAGACAATTGCGGTTTGGAGAGCACTGTGACGGGATCCTCTCTCTGGTTCTATATTTCTATTCTCAATATCTTATTTGCCCCCCCATTTCTCTTCTCACTTTTATTTTCTGTTCTTTCCATTCACCTGGCTCTGCTTCAAGCACAGATTTATGGCCACATGCGTGCTTCTTTCTCCAAAGCTGGCTGCATATATATGTCAGACTGCATAGTTATAAGTCTGTGACCTAGACCTCCCAAACAAAGCATCCAAATGTGTTTCATTCTGTTTCAACCTGTTACATTGATAACATTGGTTATGTGTAGAAGGTAATTTTTCTGGTCTTATTTTAGCTTGTTGTGAACCAAAGGGGTAAAATGGAGTATTACTACACAACAGTGTTTGGTATTTCCATACCACTTAACTGTGACCACCTATACATGTGACAGGCAACGCAACTTCATTATGTTTGGTGGTAACATAAGGATATGTAGACATTAATGGAAAGTTGCTAGTATGTTGTTGAAACATACTTGAGGTTGCAGCTGCTTAAAAATGCATGTTTGTTGGAGAGGTTTTATGGTGCTTAGCCTTAATACCAACCTTGCAGTTATACCAGGTACACTGCATGCTTATATGTATGAGCGTGTATGTGACTTGGGAACTTTTGGTGAACATCAGAAAACAAGGCTTCCACAAAAGCCACTGCGCAATTCAAGCCCTTGTTGTGTTAGTGTTAATAACAGATTGTGTTTTGCCGTAACTGTCAGTGGTGGAGCATCAGCTACTGAAAAATTTGTCTTAAAGTATAGGATGTCAACTAAAAATGGCAGAACAGATTACAGACTTTGCTAATGTAGAACCACACAATTAATGTAGCCAAGAACATATTTCACGAAGAACGGCCTAGAATAATACGTTTCACAACAGTAACTGGTGAATACTGTGCCCTACTTACTTTTTTAAACATAATCTAAGATGAATTATTTTAATGTGGAACTCCGCAAAATGTGGAGCACTTGACAACAATGACTTCACCAATTATCAAGTTTCTTCCTATGGTTCTAGTTTGGGCAGAACCTGCCTGTCCTGTCTTAAAGTAATCTCTCCCTCTAGCTAGGAGAAAGTGAAAATTCTCCAGATTAGGTCACCTGGAGCAGTTCTGGAGTAGCAGGTTGACCAAGACTGTTACCTACTACCTAGCTACCTATTTGTATGAGTAACCAGATGACGTCATCTGAAGTGCAAAACTCCTCCACAAGGATCTAGAAGAAATCAGGGAAGTTGCCCTTTTAAGATAAAATGCATCTACTATTAATGTTAATGAATAGAACTGCTGTAAGTTAAACCTGGAATGTTGGAATAATTAATGAATTATTATTATTAATTAAATAATTAAAATCATAAAACAGTAATGATTTAATATTTGTGTTGCCATATATTGGGTTGGGGGAAAAGAAAAAGACTTTACACAGCTCATACATGAAACTCTAATATTTTATATCACTCTAAAAGGAAAGAGGAAATAACATATTTTATTACAATAATCCAATTTAGATCTTCCCCTTCTGTACACACAGAGAAACACACACTCCCAGGTAGGAAAATATTAGAAAATGTTGTCCACTATTTTAAATATTAGACTGACTGTCCAACTGTTTTCCTCATTCATCGATTTGTAAAATAACTGATTTAATCTGGGTCTGTGTCTTTGTATAGTCATTCCTGGGCCTTAATTCCCTCCTCATGCTTTTCATGAGCATGAGGAGGGATTTTGCTGTCCAGTCCAGTCAGAGTTTAGTGACATAGAACTTGAATAAATTAATAACCTTACACATATAATCTTTTTACTTTACTTTAGTTCATTTGGCAGACGCTTTTATCCAAAGCGACTTACAAGGAGACACAAGCAAATTACAATT
>JAUYWH010000013.1:17877433-17890017 GCA_034779795.1 Ctenopoma multispine
GCCGACTGGCAGTTCCACAAGCCAAACAAGTACTCCGGATGACTAGAAGAGACATGGGAGAGTACACGCAGGTTGTTTAGGCTACGTGTTCTCATCGTGTGTGTGTGTTTGTGTGTGTGTACTGGTAGTTGTGATATATAATATAAATAGCTTGTTGTAAATTGTGCAACATGCTCTGAATTGCAATGAATAACGTATGCCTTTCTGTGTTTGACATATTGTTTGAGTTTCGCTATGACTATAGGTGCTTAGCTTAACTGTAGTTACTGAAATGACCAAACATGGACATACTGGACAGTTTGGCTTTGAGTGTTATTGTTGAGGAAAGCACTTAATGTGTGCGTTAATGTCACCTGATGAGTTTCCCAAATTTCTGCATGACCTTTTCTACAGGAATAAGGAACACACACACACAGAAATATTTCTTGTCAGGTCTGAGTAAGCAGGAGGCAGGACTATCAGATAGGTCCTGGCTTCATACTAAAATGAATCACCCTACAGTACAGTGACCAGAAACTTTAGGTGACACGTTAATTAAGGGCAGTTTCAAAGAAACATAGGATGCAAATACCTTCTAGAAATAGTGGCAAATTCCTTCTAAAAATATACTTTTTAAAATACTTCCTGAGCCACCAGGGGAGCAGCCGTGCAGATCAGAAGATGGAGAATTGGAGAAAAAACAACAAGGAAGAAGACAAAGAAAACTGGTATGCTAATGCACTGTGATGGTGAATAGAAAACCCTGTTGATCATGTTTGCTTTGCTTTGGTGGAGAAAACAGTCCCCACTCAATTGAGGGAGCACACAGGACATATGAAACTCCGATAAGGTATCTTATTACATATGGGTGGAAATATATTAATTCATAATGTTTGTTGTTCTTGCAGTCATTATGAAAACATACAACCATACACGGCTAACGTTTCTGTCTCCATCTTTGATTTTAGTCAGAAGTAAATAAACGCTTACTTTCTGGGAGCTGCAGTAAATGTTACCATGTCTTTCCATTGGCTCTGATGTTGTGGCACATTCAGCACAAGAAATTACAAATTGCTTCACGCACACATACACACTAAATAAACAACAAACTACAACATTTACCCAACTCTGCAAGGCTGTTCTGCCCCAGTGTTTACCCCTTTGGTTTAGTGTGTTCTGCCCCATTTGCAGCCCTGCTGCTGAGACCGTAAGCACACAGACACTGGAGTAACAATGTAGTAACATGCATCCACAGACTACCACACACACAATTCCCCACTTGGTATTCCATTAAGGATTAAGGCATGAGTCGCTTTAGGTGATGTCAAAGAGAAATAAATACATTTGGAGGCTTTGCATATGTTTGTGTAAGGTTAAACAAGGAATAAGACAGGAGTCAGCAGAGTTAGCTGTCAGCAGACAATTTCTTCTTTTATCCAAAAGTAGTGTAAGTGTAAAAAAATATACTGTATATATATACGTATATATATGTGTGTGTGTGTGTGTGTGTGTGTGTATATGGCTTCATACAGTTGAGACGTGTACTGACACTCATCATAGCGATTTCCGTGTGACTGATTAGAACTCCACAAGGAGTCAAACGAATTGTGACACCTCAAATAACACAGACAGACAGATAAAAATGTGAAATCACAGTAGTGCATTAGGACGGTCCTCTGCCATTAACATTTTCCCAGCATGAGCATCTCGATGAGGGAGGCACGGGTTGCCACCGCGTTGGAGGCCGCACTGGTTGGCATGTAGAGGCAAGTGAGATCACCCACACCTCTCACAGTCGCTGTGGATCAGTCTCCATGAGCTGATCAAAGGCATGTGACTCCTGCCACACGGGGTGCTGATTGCTTCCATGCACTCGTTGACACCACTCGGCTTGGCTGTAGACACCATAATTAAAATGGAGTGTATGGAGAGCGAAATAAAGCCAGCACTCTGCCTTTCTTTGTTCCCTCTTTCTATTTTTCTTTTTTTCCTCTTTTACAGAACGACCTTGCATTGGGTGTCATACCACTGCTGTTGCTGAAGGAGAAACTCTTGGAAGTTGATGGTTAGAGCTGCAAATGTTACCTTTAACCTGTGTTTACTGGCAAAGCCATGAGCACAATGTCAGTGGTAGCGCTTTGTGTCTTGGCATTAGGCTTCCTGGTTAATGGAGAAGTGGATTTACTTCACTAAGCATGGCTAATATCCTGAGTGAGAGCAAAAAGAAACTGTCTCGAGGCAGAAATGCAACACTCATATACCCCAAAAAGCTGGAGTTTATCAAATTTCTATTTAAAATTCCAATATGCACTTAGAAAGAGGGGTGGGAGGGATCCCTAGTCGCTGCCCTAGCCAGCGCTGTTTCAGGTAACCTCTCTTTGTTGGTCGCTAAGCAGCAGGGATCAATATCATATCAGGGCCCAGTGGAACACCTGACAGTTCAATTTCACAGCAAGCCTCAAAATCAATACTTTTGGAATAGTTTTGGACTTTCCCAAAGGCTACCCACTGGAGTTAATCTATGGTGTCATTAGCCTGGGTCACAGCGTGCATGGTCATTATGCCGTGTAACAATAAATGTTCATAAAAGACGACACGCTTCGTCCCCTTGTGCTCGACTGCAGCCTCTAATTGAAGTGAATTCATTCACGAGCGAGCGAGAGCGGGCGCTCGATCGACTGGCTGTGACGCTCCTCTTTTGTAATTCACATCCCAGGGAATATGGAGGAGGGGAAGCTGGCACGTCAGGCCTGTCTGAGGTGTACAAAGCACAGGAAATTGAACAAGGTTTTATCAAGCAGAAAATGTGTTAAAGTGTTTAGTTTGTGCCAGAGTGCCTAAGGGAAGGATTGTTTACCCTTGAAACATAGTGGTAGTTAAGCTCTTTTTTGCCTTTAGACAAAAACATGATTTTAGACTCTCAGAAGGGCATCCATGTTGATCACTACTTATTAGCTCATCTTTCCATAGCCAGCAGTAATATAAAGACACACCTAAGCCAAATGCTGACCATCAATTACTAATGCAGCGAGAGATAAATTGCAGCTGTAATATGGCCCAATGAAATCCGTCAGAATGAAGAAATAATTAAAGCCATTTTCATCTTGGTGGCTTGACCAAACCTGTTATACAACACTTTAGCCAACCACATAAATCAGCATGGGTTCCCCTTTAATGTTGCAGATTATAAATGGAAATGAAAGAAAATACAGAGAGAAAGAAAAAGAGTTAAGCTGCAATGGCCTGTCAAAATATACCACGGAAACCCAGTGGAAAAATGACACAAGCTGCCCTGGATTTGGTTGGCACAGTGGTTTTAGCCAGAACCCACTCCGAACTGGAATCTACTTTCCCTCAGTGGATGTGTTTTGAAGGGAATGGATGGGGGCGGGGGGCGGCAACAGCCAAAGGCA
Organism: Ctenopoma multispine; assembly: GCA_034779795.1. Classification (NCBI taxonomy): domain Eukaryota; kingdom Metazoa; phylum Chordata; class Actinopteri; order Anabantiformes; family Anabantidae; genus Ctenopoma; species Ctenopoma multispine. The sequence goes on from JAUYWH010000013.1 coordinate 17,880,826, forward strand.
GGAAAGGAAATGGCCAGGGGGAAGGGTAATGGCTAATATTTTCTGGATCGGTGCAGTTCTGGTGCAGTTTTCTCAAGGTCGAGGTTTGTCACTGTGGCTGGTGGCAGCTTGATGCACCTACCTCTTTGCATTATCTTCATGTGTATTGTTGATAACATGACATCACCAACTAAGACTAAAACATCAAGTATTTTCCCTTAAATGCAGTGCACTGGCTACTGACAGTACACTGCACTTATGTTTGTGGCAGGCAGGACATACTTGGAAGTCATGGTTTTTCAAGGATATCTGAAACTGGCGATTTTCAAAACAAAAATACAGAGGTTCAGCTGACAAGTGGCATCATTTCTGGGATTCTGGCCCCAATGTACAAACTCACACTCCTTCGCTCCATCTGCCTATATCCCAGCTGTATAATTTACAGTAAGGCTTGAAGCACAAGTCCAAAATCGTCAATTTTTTCCTCCCACTGATCCAACTTCAAGTGTGCATTTGGAGGCTTCATTGCAGAGGGAATGAAACAGTTCCAGAAGGTAAAAGGTTAGTGGTTCTGACTGAAGCTGGAAAACAAGGTTGAGCTTACATTTCTGTTTAAGAGCATGTGATTCACTGGGATTGTTTTGCAGCAGTTAATCATAAATCCATCACCTGGGGGTAAAATCCTTCCTTAATTCTTAATGACTTCTTTTGAGAAATTATTAGATTGAGTTGTCCCATTGCAACAATGTGTATGTTGATTGCTGAGAAACATAATCAGTAATGTGAACTAGAAATTCACAGTATTATTACTTGTAAGAAAACTGCCAAAAAAGCTATAGAAGCATAAACTGTTTTAAACATAACTATAAATCCTGTCTATAATTATGATATTATATGGCTTAGGTATTACAATATTTATTATATTTATGTTGCACAAAAGTGGAGAAATATGTGCTCCAGAGCTCATTGTATTCATGTAGTTTAGAAGAAGTGGAAGGATTATGCTAACCTAATCAACATCATATGACCGTTAGCATAATCAGCTTGCAATTCGAGATGTACTGTGTCATTTTCTGGGGGGAAGGGTATATACAGTACTTTAAAATCTTCCAGGTTGACATCAGGGGTGGTTCTAGGGTGACTGGATTTAGGGGCTTTGCCCTGAAACCTCAGGGCAAGCCTGAGTTTATGACTCACTCTTCACTGAGGTGACATAATATAAGAATAACTTCCATGAAAATCAACATAATTTAAAATGTTATTTAAAAAGTGAAGTCAAAACCCAACAAAGTGTAAAACCAGCCTCCCAGTAACTGTGTTTGAAATAATGAGCAAACTGCAGGTTGGACTTTTACTGGAGACGACTTTCACTTCTATATTATCATCATCATCATTTCCACCAGATACTAGTTGGGGTCTGTTATGTAACTGTGATGTTGTTTTCCGTGAAATGTAATGCTCACGACTCACTTTCTAATTGTGTTTATCTTTTATCACTCTGCACATTTGAGTAGACACACACTGGACGTCTAAATATAAAGTGTCCTGCCAGTTTTTATACAGTGGTGAGATTACATATTTGAGTGAACACTTCTTTTCTGATGACTCACTGACAGGAGCAGAGCACAGAGACTACAGTGGGAATGCTTCACATCAGCCGTTCTTTTACTCTTCATTCTAAACGGGTCGTACATTGAAAAGCTAATTTCATTTTCTTAATTATCTTAGGTAACTCCTCAGCATTTACTGTACAATAGGTATAAGTAAGACATTATGTTTACACGAGAACCAATTCATGTGTGTGCAGGTCATTTTAATATACTGAGGAAAAGACGTTAGAATTAGGCTACATCTGAACACCAGCAACAAGCTCCTGGTCTCCTAAAAATTGTTCATCAGTAGCTGAATTAGATACATGCCATGCAAACCAGTTCAAGTCCAGCTCAGGACCTTTGCTGCATGTCACACCCCCATCTCTTCTCCCATCTTTCCTGTTTGCCTATTTACTAACTCTACTACTAAGTATTTTACAAAAGATGTTCTCACACAACTAATTTGGAACTGTAAATGTGTTTTGTTGCAAAAATGTTAATACTGAACATGTATATAAATGTCTACCAGACAACGTACCTTTTTTTGATCTATTTTGCAGAATATTAATTAAATCTCACTACAGTTTTGACAATGTAAAATAGTTTTATGTTTTAGTTTTATACAGTAATATATATACAGTAAGTGTTTGTTAAGGTTAGGGAAAGATTGTGGTGTGTGTTAAAAAGACAGAAACACGCTGTAGAAAACATGACCTTTTCCTAACCTTAAGTGCTTTTCTTGTGGTGTACCTCCATGTTACTGTTAAAGTGCTTAATTAGTTCGAATGGATGTTGCATTGAACTGATTTTGTTTCCTACAAGAATTGTGTTTAGTTTAGCTGAATGAGAACTCTCTTTTTTGCCTGGTCCCAGCACTGTAAGACAAATAACCACTGACAGTTCTGCCAACTGATCTCATTGCCTAGAAAAGCTCTACTAAAAATCCCATATTCTGCGTCCTCCTTTTAAACGTCATCATGAAACCTTGGAAATATCACCACACACACAGTAAGTTCGCTTAATGTCCTAATGTTTCTTGTATGTAAGAAAATGAACCAGAGTCCTCATTCTGTGAGTGACAGGATCAATTACTGTTACAAATGTTTCAAACATTATCTAGTAGCGCATGTGTTTCTCTCAGGAAATACTGGGATGTATTACAGCCTCAAGGCTATTAAAGTCCCGAGGCTAAACCATAGTTTAGGTACTGATTACAGTCATCTGTCGATTTAATGGAGTTTTGGACAAGTCTTATAATTGCTTTATTAAATAAATCTCCATTTAGAAGATGGTTGTCATCACAAAGAGGCTCCTGATTGCGTTAAATTCATCTAAACACAATACATACAAACAAACCTGACTCAAACACAAACATAATAACAAATCTTAATAATGTTAATCTCTTATTTGAACTTCAGAATCTTTATTAATTACTTTAAAATGGATTCTCTGGCAACCTAAAAATACATACAGACAGAAATATGAGTCAGAAAAAAGGGATTAATACTATATAAAAAAACCTCTAGAGCTAATTTTGGGAAATAACAAGCATCTGAGGACAGTAAAATATGAGACATGGAATGTGCGTTCTTATTTACTGGCCTAGCCTGCAGAAAAATGTCTCTGTTAACCAGTCATTTCATGTGATGTATTAATGTTCTCAAATTAGAACAGTGTTTAGTCTCCGTGAGCTGTATTAAGCTTTATATTTTACAGTGCAGCTTGATATTTTTGGAATTGTATGGTAACAAAGTTAATAAAATGCAATGATGTCATAAAGTGGACAGAGAGAGAAAAGGAGGAGAGGAGCTCAGTGTGATATGGGGTCCCCCAGCAGACTAAATCTATAGCAGCATAACTAAGAGATGGTTCAGAGTCACCTAAGCCATCTCTAACTCTAAGCTTTATCAAAAAGGAAAGTTTTAAGCCTAGTCTTAAAGGTAGAGAGGGTGTCTGCCTCCTAAACCTGGATTGGGAGCTGGTTCCACAGGAGAGGAGCTTGATAGCTAAAGGCTCTGATCAGGTGCAACAGTTTAGAAAGTGAATTAATTTAAATTGATTAACATAAAATGTATCTATTCTATAGCTGAAGATTAATTTTAGTCATTTCCAAGTGAACTAACTTCTTTTTGGTTTCTCGTAATGCATTACAATAAAATTACAATACAACATCTTTGACTTTCAGGTTGGTCAAACAACATAAGTTATTTGCATATGTTACCTTGGGCTGCATTATAATAAGAATTTCTTGACTTTCATCACAAAATGATTAATCAAGAGAGTAACATGTGAATTAATCCACAATGACAATGTTTTGGGTGCAGCTCTAATTTATTATTTTTACCTGAAAGGCTGAGATGTATTTTTAAGTTGAATGAACTCTATTGAATTTCTATTCATGAGAGAGTACAAACTTGAGATTGAAAAGTCATTGTCTTCTGTCTTTCATCCAGTCGTGTATCACAATATGAAAAGTAGTAATTACGTTACTAATCAGAGGAATGCTCTTGAACACATCTTGCATTGTCTTTTGCACCTATCTACCTGTTGGTACCCACACATTTAAATATTATCTGGTTTTGTTCACAGTTGGAGTGTGTATGCACTTTCTGCAGTCACCAGAGCACTAAAACTAAACTGTAGACTAGTTGCCTGTTAAACCACTCTCTTGCCTTAAAGAGGGTATAATCAACACTTTACAACAACACGTGACAATGTGAAAGCAATGTGACAGTGTGGAAGATGTCACTCCAATAAACCCAAAGAAAATGCAGCTCTCCACAGCTTAATAAAGCTTAATGGAGAGTTGCAGTTCATTGTTCAGCTGTCCAGCCCGCAACTGTGCCGTTTTGGTCCAGTCACTGCTCACATATTGTCATTTTTTGGCTGCAGCTAGGAGCTGTTTTTTAGAGAAAATGCTCTGAAATCCACCCATCCAGTCCAAGTCCCACAGCTGCTGTAAAGCTGCCTAGGCCAGGATAGTGATCCGCCACTTGGGGGATCGAGATCCAGGAAGTGACCACAGATATAAAATATTTTTGATATCTGACGTTAGCTACTGCAGCTTCTTGGAGGTATAAATGTGGTCACCTTCCACACATTTGTTTTCTCCTGCTGAAAACCTGACTCTGTATGTTCCACACAGTGGAACGCACAGGGCCCTTTTTAAATTAGAGACAGATGTAGGACTAAACAAGGCCTTCCCAAGTCAACTTTTAATTCATGAAAGTGTGATTCTGTGATTTTTATTTTCCTTTCCATTTCAAAAGAACATTTTCTACACATCACAGGTTAACAAGTTAATAGTCAGAAGTGGTTTGCATAGAAAGATACAGTAGATGATAGATCATCCTTCTGCTCCCTCTGTATAGTGTGTTGATTGATTGTGAAAGAATGATCTAGCATTAAAAATACACCTTAAATATTGTGTTCTGTTATGGATGGTTGAATGTTTATGCACATTTTATTCTGGTCTAAACACTGTATTTTTAAATATTTCCTTTCATATTCATGTAACCAGTGGGTTTCTGCGCTGTGTAGAACTGAAGGTGGCAACACTGGATTGACATTTAGAGTAATTAACATTAAAACTAACATTGAAAAGTAAAAAAGGAGGAGAGAAGCAAAGTAGGTACCTCAAATTCATAAGGGAGGACAACAGAAGAAGAAATGAACATCTGACCACCAAATCTAGTCAACGCTTGTTGATTAGAACATCTAATCTAAAGTTACCTCAGTGTACTTTGACCACCAAAGTCAAATCAGTTCATCATTCCAAGTAGTTGTAGCTGTAACAGAGCGTTCCCTTTATTCTGCTGTTGTATCCTTTTAAAATACAATCATACACAAACAAGGATAATCTGAATTGATTGGAATATATGGCAGGCCCTTTTAACATTTAACAGTCTTTACTCGAATATCCGTAATTGTATTTCAGATATCCAGAAATGCATTTTGACTAGTCAAAATTACAATGTGACTAGTCAAAAATACAATTCAAGATGTCTGCAATTGTATGCTGACTAGTCAAAAGGTGAATTAAAGATATCTACAATTACATCTGACTACTCACAATTCCTATTTCGGATATCCGAAATGACATCACCGATTTCATTGCGCTGTTTTAGCATTTATTGTGCCGACATAATTCACATTTAAGATATCTGCAATTTCTTTCCGCCTAGTCAAAAGTCCAATTTCAGATATCTGCTATGTCATTTTGACTAGTCAAAAGTCGAATTACAGATATCTACTACGTCATTTTGACTAGTCAGAATGTAGTTCAAGATATCTTAAAGTATTTTCCCATTCAAGTCAATGTGACATTCTGACTAGTCAAAATGACGTAGTAGATATCTGTAATTCGACTTTTGACTAGTCAAAATGACGTAGCAGATATCTGAAATGACACTTTTGACTAGGCGGAAAGACATTGCAGATATCTTAAATGCATATCCTGTCTACTTGTTAAATGTTAAAAGGGCTTGCCATAGGAATAAGTCTTCACCCACTTTGTCTCCACCCAGACTCTCACATTAACTGGTTATTGACGCGTCCTACATTTTAGTGTAGCGAGTGAAAATTAAAGTGAAACAAATATATCTCTCGTCTTTCTTTCTTTCTCACAAACGGGGCTTGAACTTTGCTCGACACCCACGTCACACACCCTGAGTTGCTAGAGAATAATCCATACCACTTCCATTACATCAACAGTACAAAACACATCAGTCTAAGCTCAGCTCGCTCCAGCTCTGCTCTCACAGCTTTACAGGACTGTTCAAGTTGGCAGTTATTTTGCACTTCTGCAGTAAAAGCTGCCAGGCGGAGGGTACTGTTGATGAAATCCCTTTCTGAGAATTTACCCTGAATCTCTTCTGCGTTAATTCCATAATTACATGCTATATATGAGTATCAAAGTCTCACTTTGCTTCCATCATCACATCTATCCTTGTACTTTTTTTCAGCACAGGCATGTCCAAAGTCCGGTCAGATTTTATACATCCCATGGCTTCATTTTATAAAGTATTATTTATGGCCAGGGGTGATCTGGGACAAATAAATCAGCCCACTACATACAATCACTCATACAACATTTTAAACACCACCATGGCATAAGTCATGCGTGTCCACATTAGCTCAGCTGGTTAGGAGTGGCACTCTGAAACCAGACTCCAGGGTTCATGTCCCAGCTGTGACAGACAGATACACGTATTCACCAGCTGCACACCTATACAGAGTCAAGGGAGAATGAATTGTTTTTTTACATGAATCCATACCACATGGCTTAGATTTGGTTACACTGCATTGTATAATTTTTGACACTGATATTGCATTGATATTGCTAAAATTGTTATAAAGCAGTGCAGCAAGAAAACTTGACTACATTTTCATTGCATGCTTTAGGTTACTGGATGTTTCATGCTTAGCTTTCTCCCTGCGTCGAGTCACTTCACTGAGCACTCAGGAAGGCATGGGGTGAGGCTGGGACCGTGATCTCTAATGAACCAGCAAATAATGGCTTCTGCTGTCCAGGGAGAGACATGATACAAATTGCCATGTCCTCTGACTGGGATTTGTCGTAATTAATGTTGGCCTAAGCAAATCAATAGGATAGTAGAGCGACACGTCGAGGCCACCCTGTGTCACATGCTAGCTTGATACTAAGGGCACAGTCGAAGGGAGGTTGGGTTCCAGCAGGCTGGTTTTCCCACCGTCAGCTTAGGTTGTCCTGATATGGTTCAATAAAATGTCCCTGTATTGTAGTAAAAATCTGGTTTAACAAACACAGGTTGGAGATTTTGTCCTACATACATTTCTCTGAATTCTCAGCTGTTGTGGAGGTAGTCTGAGTCTGGTTGAGTTGAACCTCAGTGGATGGAGTTTTTTTAACAACCCGACTTCCATGTAGTCGTATCAGAACTTTTTCATTTAATTTGGAGAATGTCCATTCGCTGTTGTTATAAAAAAAGTAAGAGCCGATTTCAAACTTGAAGTGGTGAACATGTACATAGGTAACATGGCATTTGTATTTGCTTAATGCATTAATGTATTATGGATAAAAAATCAAGGTGACTAAATAAGCATGGTTAGTGGTAACATTAGTCTAGCATAAATCACAAAGTGCCGGACATGCTGGATTTTTGCATGACCTGCAAATCAATATTAATTTCCTGAAAATCAGACATTTCTCTCATCTTGTTATATGCAGACCTATCACTAGCCTGATTCTGTATCATTTAACAGAAGGCATATCTTGAGGAGCCTGTCAGACGTCGGGAGGTGTTCACTATAGAATGTTGATCATCTGTGTTTTGGCAGTGCTCAGAGCCCAGCGGTCAGTGGGTCTCCTTGATGCGATCAGACACCTCTCTTAGTGACGAAGGAGGCTTTTGTAATAGGGCTTTGTATAGCACGACTTCTAATCAGGTAAGGGTCACACCCAGGTTCCTCGCTGTCAGAGCTGGCATCGTCACAGCATCCTCAGTAGTTGGTGTAGTTATCCTTTCTCCAGAAGGAACAAAGGACCTTGTCTAGGTGAATGCTTTGGGTGTACAGTGACCAAGTTGTGATAAAGTTGAACTGCTGTTCAAAATTGTGCTCTGCATACCTGTATGAACACCATGTAATCTCTATAGGCTTTTCTTCCTGTAGCATCATGTGATAGGACTTCCATGTTGACTGATGTGAATTGATGTGCGCTTCAGCCTTAGTGAACACTGTCATACATGTCAAACGATTAACTGTGCATCATAACCTTCATACTTCTTAAACATCCACCACTGTTTTATGGCCCCACTTTCTCATCCCACTGCCAGTTCTGCAGAAAGAAACTCTCCACGCGGATGTCAGGGAGCAGAGAATCGCTCTCCTCACCTCTGCAGCTGAGGGACGAAACTACCATTAAGGACGTAGCCTAATGGCTACAGCTTTGCTCTCATGGGTTTTTAATTAAAGCACTCAGGATGAATACATGAACACACATGCATACACATGAATGTAAACTTACACACAGACACACACACACATTCAGCCCGTGGCAGCACACAAGAGCAAGAAAAATGGGATTTAATTGAGAGAGAGTGTGTAATTTAAAGTGGAGTGATCCTTTATGGTGTGACAACATTGACCTACGACCCCAGTCTTGCCTCAGTCATCTCCTCCCACTGTGTGAGAATGCAGTTGGTTAGATAATTAAAACAGTATAAATCTAAATGGCGATTACTAAGGGAGTTGAGGAGGAATTTTAAGGCCATGCACAGGTTAGAAACTTTGCTTTTCTAGAAACTTAGACTTACACTGCTAAAAAATATACAATAAAAAAGGACAAAATATACTAATCAATTAAAACTTGGATCACTATGCAGTTGAGGTAAATGTGACTTATACTATCCTAATGTTACCAAATGTACTATATTCTACAGACATTTCTATTCTACATACCATTGTCATTGTCATGGAGAATTACCTTGATGAGGCTGGTGACTACACTGGAGACTCAGGTGCAGAAGGACTAGTTCTGATCTCATTTCATTCCATTGTTGCAGCATAGCTCTGTTGAACCTATGATTCCCTTATCTCTCAGCAGCAATGACTTCTTGAACTTCTTTACAAGTAAAGTGAT